>APFE030180911.1:21865-33134 GCA_000404065.3 Pinus taeda | reverse complement strand
GACTCCAAATAATCACCGTTGCCCCCCCTTAGACCCCATTGGTAGCATACATTCTACGGGTGGTGTTTCCGCCACATTACGAAATGGGGTCCATTGCAGCGATAACTCTGAATAAGAAAGATAATCAGGTTCCACACCCAACAATCTCCCCCTTGGAGACTAATTATAGCAATTCCACGATTCTTCATTTGCTAGAAAATGACTCCACTTTGGGCTGTGTTGTTTCTCATCTTCATTATCATACTTGAATACCAATTGAAACTGAGAAGAATCTCAGTTTCTCCCTGTTTACAACTTTTGTTAACATATCTGTAGCATTTTGGCTAGTGTGTATCTTTTCCAGCTTCAACTGTCCATCTTCCAATACTGACTGTATGAAATGGTACTTGAGCTGTATATGTTTAGTTTTGGAATGAAATGTAGAGTTCTTTGCAAGATGCATGGCACTTTGGCTGTCACTGTATAACCTGCCCAACTCCTACTTCTTACCCAATTCATATAGAAACCTTTGTAACCAAATCATTTCTTTACTAGCCTCTGTAGCAGCAACATACTCTACTTCCATCGTTGAGAGTGCAACAACACTTTGTAGTTTTGAAACCCAACTAACAGTTTTTCCACCTATAGTAAACATATACCTTGTTGTGCTCCTCTTGTTATCTCTATCACCCGCCATATATGCATCAACATATCCCTGTAGAGCAATGTTTGAACCACCAAAGAATAATGCTTGATTTGAGGTACCTCTCAAATACCTGAGAATCCACTTCACCACCATCCAATTTTCTTTCCTAGATAGTTCATGTACCTTCTTACAACTCCCACTACATGTGCAATATCAGGCCTTGTGCAGACCATTGCATACATTAATATTCCAACTACCGATGCATATGGAACTTTAGACATATAATCCATTTCTTCCTAAGTCTTGGGACACACCTCCTTACTTAGTTTGAAATGGCTAGCCAAAGGTATACTAGCTGGTTTTTCATTTTGCATATTAAATATTTTCAACGCATTTTCTATCTACTCAATCTAAGACAATGTTAATTTTTTATTCTTCCTGTCTCTAGTTATTCTCATACCAAGGATTTGTTTTGCAGCACCCAACTCCTTCATTGCAAATGAGTTCGCCAATTTTCATTTGAGCAAATTTATTTCCTACATGTTAGAACCTAATACAAGCATGTCATCTACATACAATAATAATATAATATAGTTGCCATCATTTTTCCTTTTGAGATAAACACAATGATCAGAGTGACATCTAGTATAACCTTGTTTAGAAATAAACCTATCAAATTATAGATACGACTACTATGGAGCTTGTTTAATCCATACAAGCTTTTCTTCAACCTACACACTAGTTTCTCCTTCCCTTTTACCTCATCCTCTTGTGGTTGCTACATATATATCTCTTCCTCCAAATCCCCATAGAGAAAGGCAGTCTTTACATCTAACTTCTCAAGATGCAAATCTTTAGCTACTACTAGACTTAAAATAGTTCTAATTGAAGTCATTTTAACAACAAGAGAAAATATCTCATCAAAGTCTATACCCTTTTTCTCTGCAAACCCCTTCACCAAAAGTCTAGATTTATAACTTTTTCTGTCTCCATCTTCTTCCTTCAACCTGTAAACTCATTTATTCTATAATGTTGTTTTAGCTACAAGCAACCTGACTAAGTCCCAAGTCTGGTTATGTGCTAAGGAGTCCATCTCTTCTTTCATGGCTTGTTCCCACTTCTTCTTGGTTTCTACCTGCACTGCTTCTTCATAACATTCTGGTTCACCAGAATCAGTCAACAATACATAATATAATGACAAAGAGTATCGTTCAGGGGGCCTACTTATCCTGATAGATCTTCTAACACCACTTTTAGGCGTTTGAGGTGCTTGTTGCTGTTGTGGTTATTGTTGTTGTTCTGGATGTTGATCATTATGGTTTTCATACACCTTCACTTTTTTTGTGATCTAATCAAGCACCGTGTATTCTCTGTTTTCTTTTTCCTATTTCTTTTCTTGCATATGATTCTTATAAAAAACCTTTTCATTGAATATGACATCTCTGCTCCTAATGATTTTGTGTTTTTCATAATCATAAAATAAATAACCAAAATCATTAACACCATATATAATAAAGGTACATTTCTTTGATTTTTCCTCAAGCTTTGTTCTATTTTCTTTATTAATGTGGACAAAGGCTTCAAAACCAAAAGTTGTTAAAAGTGAGTAGTTTACCTTTTTACCTGTCCATGCCTCCTCTGGAATACCACCATCAAAGGAACTTGAAGGCCCTCTATTTATTAGATAATCAACAGTATCTACAACATCTGCCCAAAATTGTAAAGGCAATCCTGCATGCAATCTCATGTACCTTGTATGCTCCATGATTGTTCTATTCATCCTTTCTGACACGCCATTTTCTTGTGGTGTTCCTGGAACTGTCTTCTTTCTACGAATTCCATTATCTGAACAATACCTATCAAACTCTTTGTTACAATATTCAACTCCATTGTCTAACCTGAGAAACTTCAACCTTTTTCCTATCTCATTTTCAACCAAAGATTTCCATTTCTTGAAAGTATCAAATACATCAGATTTATTTCGAATATAATAAATCCAGGTTTTTCTGGTTTCATCATAAATAAAAGTAACATAATAACGAGAGCCACTAAGAGATGATACTTGAGCAAGTACCCATACATCTGTATGCACAAGCTCTAATTTTTCTCTCTTCTTTTCTTTCCCAACTCTGAGGAATCTAACACTCTTCTATTTTCCGTAAACACAATTCTCACAAAATTTTAAATCAACATGCTTCAAACTTGGCAACAAATTTCATGAGTGAACAATATGCATCCCCTTCTCACTCATGTTCCCAAGCCTATGATGCCACAATGTCATATCTTCTCCTATATAGGTTAAAGCATTAACAGAATTAGAAATACCATTGCATAAATATAATGTACCAACCTTTTCTCCTTTTTCTATTACTAGGGTTCCTTTAGTGACCTTCTAGGTTTTATCTGTAAATGTAGTCACACAACCTTCACCTCCTAATTACCCTGTTGAAATAAGATTTTTCTTCAAATTTGGAACATGCCTTACCTCCTTCAACAACCATTGATTTCCATTCCAACGATTTTACACCCATTCCAATGATTTTATAGGGTTTATCATCACCCAATCAAACCTGTCCAAAATCTCCTTGAACATAATCATGAAAATGTTTTCTATGAGGTGTGGCATGGAATGAGGCCCCTGAATCTACCACCTAGGCATCAATAATATTTTCTAATGAAAGAATCAAAGCATCTTGCAACACATCACCTGTCACATTCGCTTCGTGATTGTTTTCTTGCTGCACATCTCCTTCTTTTCCCTTCCGAGAGTGCAGTCTTTCTTCACGTGTCCTTTCTTCCTGCATTTCTAGCACACTATCCCCAATCTGGACTTGGATCTTCCTTTCCTTGGACTACTGCGATATCTTGGGCTCTTTCCTCTTTCCATTTTTCTTCCCCTAGTCTTTGCAGTCAAAGAATTACCTGATGTCTCACCGGATCTTTTCCGTCGCATTTCCTTGCTAAGGATTGCACCAACAACATCGTCAAACTTTAAAGTACTAGATCCAGAGGTAGAGTTACTAATGGCCATAACTAAACCATTCCAACTTTCTAGCAATGAGCATAGAAATAATAGAGCCCTAACTTCATCAGCAAAAAGTTACTTCTACAGAACTTAACTGACTGGTAACTGTATTAAATTCATTTAAATGATCAGCAACAGATCCACCTTTTGACATCTTCATGTTAAATAAATGCTTCATAAGAAATAAATTATTTGAGGTTGAGGATTTTCATATAGATTGGCCAATGCCGACATTAAACCCTCTATTGCCATTTCCTTTGAAATATTAAAGGCTACCGATGCCACTAGGCATAGCCATATTGTTCCAAGTGCCTTTTTGTCAAGAATATCTCATTCTGTGTCTATCATACTCATCGGCTTCTTTGTATTTCCACTCAATGGTAGGTATAGATCATTCTAATACAGATAATCTTCCATTTGCATCTTCCACAGATGGTAGTTTTGGTCGTTAAATTTTTCGACCCTAAACCTACCATCTTCCGCTATTTCTCCCACTCGAACCAGGAACCCTTCTCTCCTACGAGTTTATCAGCCAAATAGACCTTTCGCTCTGATACGAGTTGTTAGAAAATTATATATTACAGATCAATGGAACACGTAAAATATATTGCAGAAATATAAACACAGAAAACACATAAAACAAGAGAGACACAGATATACATGGTTCACCCAATTTGGGCTATGTCCACGAAGAAACAGCCAATCCTTTCTTTTATATTATCCAGCAAAATGAAGAGATACAACCTACATCATATCCACTGTAATTCCCTCTTCTCTCTCAATATCCTCTCTTTTTCTTCACTCAGAATACAAATCTACATAGATGCAGTACAATTCCCTCATATATAGCGAGGGGTTTCCTTCTAGGGAAAAAAAACCCTAAATTAAACATAACTTATACCGTCAGATCTATGCCTAATGAATGACCCAGATGGAATACGAAATTACAACATTTTACAAGTCAATTTTACATCTATTTTTAGCCTTGAGGGCGTTGCCCCTAATCCCCAGCCACTAGGGACTCCAAATAATCGTCGTCGCCCCCCCGGACCCCCTGGCGATGTACATTTTATGGGTAGTGTTGTCACCACATTATGAAATGGGGTCCATTGCAGTGATACCTTTGAATAAGGAAGATAATCAGGCTCCACACCCAACAAACTGTCCAATGACATTAAAGGTAGGGGTGTCTCTTTTTTTCCTCCCTAGATGTTTTAAACACTTCTCTTTGATCATTTTGTTGTAAATAGGTACATCCTTAATGGCTTGGAGAAGTGGAATTTTGACACATAGATTTTTCAATTCACCTAGAAGTTCATTCTCTTCTTGGGTAGCTTGGACTGGATGAGTTAATCTTTCAAGAAAGGGTGGTGGATTCAATCTAGGATACTTTCCTCTCTTTCTTCCTAACTCTCCCTGGGTGGAGATGGAGGTTGGTTGTCCAAGAGCACTCTCCTAGACCTTAGGTTGATTTCCTTAATTTACATAGCATAAGCAGGGTAGGATGTCTCTATACTGTATACCAGTTGTTAATGTATGTTGTTCAGGTTTAGATTTGGCTGGGCAAGCATCTGAGGTTGTTTAGGTGGAGCAGGGTGTAAAAGCCATGGTTGAGTAGGAGGTGAAGGTAATAAAGATGGAGAATTTTTTTATGGGGGCCTCCACCCCTGGGGTGGTGCATTCCACGAAGGCTGTGGAGGAGTATATTGCTGAAATGAATGGTCGGTTGGGAATGGTACTGAGGTGAAAAAGACCAAGGAGAAGGTGTAGACTAAGAGGTATGAGCAGGGGGTCCCCAAGAGGGAATGGATGTGTTTTGGTTGGGGTTTTAATATGCATAGGATGACCCTTGCATGCCCTGCTGGTATGGTCGAGGCCCATGAGGTCTCCTTTGATTTATGTAGTAGATCTATTCAATGACTCCTTCAGTTCCCCGATACACAGCTTTTAGTCCAGGTAGAGAAGGGCCCTTGTATGTGGAGTAGTTTTCTTCACAGACCAAATATATTTCTATAAGGTTTAATGGACATTCATTCTTAGGATGCCTCCTTGTGTATCTAGGGGAGAAGATGGTTAGTGCTCTCTCTTCTTCCTCCCACCTTCTCTTGATTTGATGATTTTTCAAGAAGGATAAATTAGATTATTGAACTTAATGAAAATAGAGATGAAGTTCAATACAAATTGAATAAATATCAGAATAAGATGAAGGCCATGTTTGACAGAAGAGCCAAGGAGAGGGACTTTAAGGAAGGTGATCTATTCTAAGATGGGATGCCAGGAGAGAAGAGAAAGGAAAGCATGGAAAATTTGAAAATCTATGGTTTGGACCTTTAGCAATTGCTGAAGTGAAGGGTAACAACACTTTTGTGCTGCAGAATCTTGAGGGGCTATATTCCACTTATCATGTAAATGGAAGGTTTCTCAAACATTGCATAGTGTCCATATGTAGGGTGAGGGTTGCAACATTTCACTCTTGAAATCTTCCAGCATATTTCCAATTTCATCTTTTATTGATGTGTTGGAAGAGGATGAGTTGGCCATTGGTTGACTACCCCTACTCTTTTTCCTAGCTGCCCTAGAATGATTCTTAAAGATAATCTTGATATCTTCATAGGGTAGCTGGTAGATTTCCCCACTCGCTAGTAGGTTTAGGGTATCCAGAAAATCTTCCCTTACCCGTCTGAGCAGGACTAGCTTCAGTGACTTAGGGTCAAATGTGCACCCAACCATTTTGTAGCTAAGCTGGAATCTTTCCTCATAATCCTCCAAGGATTTATCATGCCCCAAGGTCATTCTAAAAATTTCCTCTTTAGTGTCTTTGGACCTGCGGTAGTCTCGATACTTATTGTTGAAGGCTTGATGTATCTGAGCCCAGGTTGTGATGCTATCCCCACGTAAACCCATGAACTAGTGCAAAGCTACATCCTTGAGAGTGGATGGGAATAATTTCAACTTTTGATCATTAGTGGTGTAATAATAAGTTCTGCAAATGATAACGAACTCAAACAAGAAAGTATCTGGATATTCTGAGGTCAAGCCATGGAAGTGAGGAAGAGAAGAGGGGCTTATGTTTTTCAGCTTAGCATCCCCATTGGTTTCTCTGATGGGAAAAACACCCTCAATTCTTTCTCTATCTCCTTTGTCATTCCTATTTTCAGCCATTAGGCTAGTTGGAATGGGTTCTCCTTCTTCTTCTCCCCCTATAGGCTCTTCAAAAATCTCTGGTTGTTCGCCTAAGGGGTCTTCCAATTCACAGTCACTAAAGATGAGGGAAGGTTGGCTATTTGAAGTAGTGGGGGTATTTGGCAGAAATTTTCCTAAGTTATCCTTATTTCTACGAGGCATGAAGAAGTGTTTTTGTTTTGTTTTGTGTCTTTTCAAGCTTTGAGACTAATTGTAGAATTGAAATAATGAACTGAATGGATGTGAACTGCTGAATGAAATCTCACTTGCAGAATGGAAAAGAAAGGAAACCAAATTACAATTACTATTGCATAAATGAAGCTAATAGCAGAATGAAAGAGATAAGAAACAAAAGAAAGAAAGTACAAATCACATCTTACTCAGACATCTCTCCGGAAATAGTGCCAAAAAGTGATAAGCACTAGTATTGTAACAAGAATGTTGCAAATTCTGGGGCTACCAACTTTACTTTATCAACCCGGGGTTCGTACAAACTTAGAGGTGACAGTGATGTATACGCAAGTAGATGCGATGGGTCCACTCTTTGTCACTACTGAGCTAGTGATAGACCACTATGGTTTCTCAAACCAGCCTTCTATTGATTCAGAAAAAGTTTGAGTACCAATGAAGGAAGGGGAATTTTGCACCAATTGGGGGAATTGAAATATTGTCTACTGCTGTAAGGAAAGACTGAAATCAATACCTTAAACACACCTTAAGGACATGTTGTTTCTGCTGCAGGTGTCCGGATTGACCCAGAAAGAGTAAGAGCTGTACAAACCTTGTCTGTCCCAAGATCAAAGAAGGATATCCAATCCTTTCTGGGCAAAATAAATTTTGTGAGGAGGTTTATCCCAAATTTTGCAAAACTTGTGAAGCATATTACCTCCATGTTGAAAAAGGGGTCAGAGATTAAATGGATTGATGCAGCAAGAAGATCCTTTGAGTCCATTAAGAAAGCTATTATGGAAGCTCCTACTTTAATCAACCCAAATTATAGCGAGGAGTTCCATATATTTTCATTTGCCTCTGATGACACCCTTGCAGAAGTTTTAATGCAAGCTAATGAAGAAGGCTCAGAGCATCCAGTGGAATTCTTTAGCAAAACCTTGAGGGATGCTGAGCTGAGGTATGATATGATTGAGAAACAAGCATATGCTCTTATCAAGTCTTTGAAAGCATTCAGAATTTACATTCTGCATTCCAAGATAATTGTGTATGTACCTTCTGCTTCAATAAAAGATGTTATAACGCAGCCTGATGCTGATGGAAGAAGGGCTAAATGGATTGCAAGGCTCATTGAATTTAACATAGAACTGAAGCCCACCAAGCTTGTTAGAGGTCAGGGCCTTGCCAGAATAATGGTTGAAGAAAATTGCAAAATGATGGACATAAATCTCATAAGCACAATTTTAGCAGATGGTCAGGCAGCAGAAGAAATAGTTGAACCAAGAAAAAATCAGTCATTGGCAGAAAACATAGCTTCTTGTAATTGGTACTCTACAACAATTCAATTTTTGTTGAAGCTAGAAGTTCCTCCAGGTATTAGTTCAATCCAAGACAGAACTATAAAGCTCAGGGTAGCAAGATATTGCATTCATGAAAATCTACTCTACTGGAGGGACCCCTCTAGAATTCTTTTGAGATGTCTGGACAAAGAACAATCAATGGAGGTTATGTAGCAGTTTCATTCCAGCATGTGTGGAGGACACGATTATTGGAAAACTACAACTCACAAGATTCTTAGAGCTGGGTACTATTGGCCCACCTTGTTTGCTGATGTCCTATCATTTGTTAAATCTTGTGACAGGTGCCAAAGATTTGAAGGGAAGTAGCAATTGAAGTCCCTGCCCTTAAAACCCATACATGCTAGTGGCCCTTTCCAGCAGTGGGGCTTGGATTTCATTGGAGAAATAAATCCACATTCCAGTGGCCAATACAGATGGATCTTAGTAGCCACTGGTTACTTCACTAAGTGGATTGAAGAAATCCCTTCCAGAAAGGCTGATCATAATGTGGTCATGAGGTTCTTGACAGAAAATATCTTCACCAGATTTAGGTGTCCACATAAAATAATCACAGATAATGCAGTAGCCTTCAAGGCAAAAGAATTGGTGGACATGTGTGACTCAATGGGCATTAAGCTGGTTCATTCTGCCTCATATTACCCTCAAGGCAATGGTCTAGCAGAATCTTCCAACAAAAGCCTGATAAGGATGATTAAAAAGCTGTTGGAAGACAACAAAAAGAATTGGGATTCTAAGCTCAGGTATGCACTGTAGGCTGACATAGTGACCACTAAGAAATCCACAGGGAATTGTCCATTCAAGCTGGTATATGGCACTGAGGCTGTGTTCCCAATTCAGTTAACCCTCCCTGTGGCAAAGTTCCTACAAGAAGAACAGAATGAGGAAGAAGACATGGCAAAAAGAATCACTGATTTAGCAGAGGTACATCAAATCAGGGAACAACTGGTTGAAAGGTCTGTGGCACATCAGAAGAAGATCAACAAAGCCTTTGATAGAAGGACAAAAGTAGATAGTTTTAAGGTTGGAGATCTGGTTCTGAAGTGGGATGCACTAAAAGAGAAGAAAGGCAACCATCGGAAGTTTGATGCTTTCTAGGCAGGGCCTTTTATCATCTCTCAGATCCAAGGGAACAATACCTTCATACTGCAAAGTATGGAAGGGGGAAAAATTTTTGATGGCCCAGTTAATGGGCAGTTTTTGAAAATTTATGTTGCTTAAGGTCTTCTAGCCTTAAGGTTGTAAATATGTTATTTTATCAGTTTTTAGTGTAGGCTTAGTTAGACTCCATGCCCAATGGAACACTAGGAAATTGGTTTTCACAGGAAAGGCATTGGTCTGCAGTTCTTGAAACCTCACAGGGAGGATCTCATCCCCAAAAGGAGCCAGTGTTAGATCTGCTACATGTTGCTAATATTCAAGGCGCAGAAGTAAGCTCGGTCTTTGGTTTTGCTCGGAAGAGGCCTACACCAGTTATTCTCACCTTCCCCTTCACCTCACTCATCCTCCTTTCACCTCCATTTCCTGGGGCTTACTGTTAAGAATCATATAAAAAACCTTTGCTCTTGATCCCGTGCGCTAAAACCTAAACCCCCATACAACCATGATCACGTGATCTCGCGGATCCGTAACCAATCATCGCCTTTTAATCATGGTCACTGATCGCCGCACCTTGATCGAATGGTCCCCCGCCGTATTCAATGAATAACCTGCCCGTTTGATTCCCCACTGTCTGATCACCTCTGCCATGATCAGACGGTGTTCGCTCTTCTCGCGCCCGCGAAGTGATAGCCCGTTAATGTGCGATGGAGAGCAGTTTTTGCTACCACACGTTGACCTCTGAGTGGTATCGCACGTCGTTGTACTTTTACCGCCCAACCCCCAATGGCAGTGCGAGCAATACCACTTACCGCTCAAACCCATTTTCCCACTTGGTAACACCCACGCATCTTCGACGACCGATGACCGTTGGATCTGTCCACGCGAGATCTAACGGCTTGCGTTCACTCCGCTCCCATATCTCCCGTTACTCCTTGCCAAGCAATCCCAGCCGTCCATTTTCTAGATCCTACGACTGATATTTCCCCATCATCCAACCCGTCCATTTGCCATGCAGTATGCGACCCTTGATCGTTATGTGCACCCAAAGGACAAAGGTGACCAGTTTTTAGTACTGTTCACATTTGCTCCTCAACAACCACGTTCAACAAATGGTATGGACGAGGAGGAAAAGGACAGAGCTCGAGCAGGTGAATGCATTTAACAGTTATGGAATTCCATCCTACACGACACTCCACCTGCCCGCGAGGACAACAGAGCACCTGAGAAGATCAGATTTGTTCACTAAAGTAGGAAAATTGCACCAGAGACTCCATCAGGCAGTTAAGGCATGTAACAGTACAAAGTAAAACTAAAATTAATGTCTTAATGAAAAACAAATACTTACAAATGAGCTCACCTATATTACCTATAATTGCAGTCTGCCAAATGATCACAAGATTTTGGGGACGACTCTCCTCCCAACCGTAGGCTCAATTGTGTAGGATTCTGCTACAACTGGCCACCCCCGAGCCCTCAATCAATGAGTACTGCCAGTGCTCCTAAGTCTTAGTATACCATTCTCCCAAGGGAATGAAAGATAGAATCTTGGAATGATAGAATGCAAGAATGCCTCTTATCTTCCTCACCATCTATTAAATAGAACAAGATTGGAAGGGGAACCACATGCACGCACTCCATGTGTCTACATGCAACTTTGATTTTTAGCTTTCTTGTTTTATTTATTTACTTTTCTTTTGATTTTTAGCTTTCTTGTTTTATTTTCTTCTTTTTGATAGCTTTACTGATTTTTTTTATTGTTTTCTTTGTTTTATTTCTATTTTTTTTATTCAAAGCTTTATTATAGTTATT
>APFE030180885.1:0-37839 GCA_000404065.3 Pinus taeda | reverse complement strand
TATCTTCATTGCTTTATATCTGATAAACAGACATAATGGGTCAAATGGTTGCCTCTGGCAGAATGGTGGTATAACACTTCCTTCCATACAACAACAAAAATGACCCCATTTATGGCACTTTATGGGTATCAGCCACCATCCATCACATCAGATTTAAGAGAAAATTCTAAGGTTCAAGCAGTGGAACATCACATTGAACATCAACAACAAGTCCTCCAACTCTTAAAGGATAACCTGGTGTTAGCACAGAATAGAATGAAACAACAGGCAGATCAACATCGCAGTGAAAGAAGTTTTGATGTAGGTGATTGGGTATTCCTACGGCTACAACTATATAATTAAATATCCCTCAAGCAAGCTAAGAAGGATAATAAATTATCACCAAAGTATTATGGTCCGTACAAGGTGCTGCAAAAGATTGGTACTATGGCATACAAATTGGAGCTTCCTGCAGCTTCTTGATTGCACCCAGTTTTCCATGTTTCATGTTTAAAGAAGGTTATAGGCGACAAGCTCCTAGTTCAAACAATATTTCTAGAACTTGATGAGGAAGGAAAAATTATATTGGAACCAGAAGCAATCACAGAAACAAGAACTCGACAGCTACGAAATTGGTCAATTTCAGAGTATCTTATCAAGTGGAAGAACTTATCCGCTGAAGATTCCAGATGGGAGGGTGAGAATTTTATACAGAAGCATCCAGAACTACTCAAGTGTTGAGGACAACACTTTTTTAAGGAGAGGGGCATGTTGGGTCCCTATAATACTAGTGATTACCCCATAAATGTGGTAGTTGTACCCCTTATTAATATTGTTGTGCCCCTATTGTCACCACATTGTTATTACTGTGCCCCATAGAATCCCTCTAGTGTTATTTTTGTGGCTTTATATTATTGTTAGGTCGGCTGGGTTATATTGTGACTCCTTAGACTCCTATATATAGAAAGGAGGTTTTGTCATCTGAATCATCCAAGAATTGTTCATTTATGTAATGTAAAGGAGGTTGCCCCCTTGAAGAGGCTAAATTATAAGGTATTGATCTATCTTTTCTATCTTTTTCTTGAGTTGGTTTCATAACAAAGAGTCATATAAAAAAATATGAGCTTGAGACATTTATTGCAACTTTACATAATTGAAACAAGTACATATGTATTTATCATAAAGTTATATGAATAGTAGAATAGTTTCAACAGTAAAGAAAATAAATGGGATATAGTTCATTTCAAAGGAAAGACAGGAAAAAGACCTGATACATAAAACACATGCAAATTAATGAATTGTAGCCTAAGCCCACTAGTCATATGTTATATACTTAGGGGGGATAATATGGGGTACCAAGGGAGGTACCCATGGTAATAATGTAATAATGGGATGGGCCATAGTAATAAATAAGGTGGTTAACCCATATCATGTAAGAGACCACAAGTAGTTAGTAATAATCTAATGGGCCCATGGTATTAGTCCATGGTATGAGGGAACCATGGTAATGATCCATGGTATTGTATGTATGAGGCCTATATAGAGGCTAGAGACTCCACATGGAGAAGGGAAGAAATATTGTGAATGAATATTGTATGAGCAAGCATATGGCTTGTGGAGTGTTCTCCTTCCTTAAGGAATGAATGTATGGTGTTGCTCTACCATAAGGGTTTGATAAATAAAGAATCATTTCTATCTTATTTCTTGGGTTTATTTCCATTGTCTTTTATTTTTATATCAGATCTATAGTATTTCTGGGTTAGATCTACAAAAATTGGTATCACAATAGTAGTACCATTATCATTTCCTGTAAAAAATTCCTTGCTAGAAGCCATGAAGGTTTGGAAAAAATTCACTTACTTGGCTAAAATTTGAAATTGTCACAGCTTCGTCAATATTGCTCAGAATCCTTATTATGACCTATTTTCAGAAATGGAACAATCATTCTGCATCTGCCCATGTGATAGAAATCCTGATCCAGGCAGTAGAATTCCAGATCTGCTCTGCTACTCTCCCGCCGTCACCCAAAATTTCTGAAAAAAGAGCTGATTTTAAATCAGCAATATCTCCCTCATCCGGACTCCGATTTGACTGATTGTTTTTTTGAAATTAGGTTTTTTTTCACAAATATTCCAGATCTACAATTAGATCTTGCAGATCTTGCACCAAGACGTCCAGATCTGCGCCGGAAACTCGCTGCCCTGAAAATTATCTACAACCCCACTGATTTTTAGATCAGCGATATCGCCTTCATCCGGACTCTGATTCAACAGATTTTTTTTTTTTTTTAATCGGGTAGTTTCTCACATAGAATCTATATCTGCAATTATATTTTACAGATATTGCACCAAAATGTACAAATATGATCTGCAAACTCGCCGCCCCCAAAATCCTGCAAAAATTTAAAAAAAAAAATCCACTTTTTTGCCCAAGAAAGTGCTCTGATACCACTTGTTGTAGATCTAATCTGGAAATACTATAGATATGATATAAAAATATAAGACAATGGAAATAAACCCAAGAAATAAGATAGAAATGATTCTTTATTGATCAAACCCTTATGGTAGGGCAACACCATACATTCACTCCTTAAGGAAGGAGAACACTCCACAAGCCATATGCTTGTTCATACAATATTCATTGACGATATTTCTTGACTATCTCCCATGTGGAATATCTAGCCTCTATATAGGCCTCATACATACAATACCATGGATCATTACCATGGGCCCATTACATTATTACTAACTACTTGTGGTCCCTTACATGATATGGTTAACCACCTTATTTATTGTTGTGGCCCATCCCATTATTACATTATTACCATGGGTACCTCCCTTGGTACCCCATATTATCCCCCCTAGGTATATAACATCATAGCTGCAATTTGATGTAATATAACTAAAGTATTTTTTGTATGAAAAAAAAACATATCTTAGGAAGCAAGAGCTATACAGTTCCTTGAGTTGCTGACGAGAGGAGTGAACTATCCTTCCATTCTAGTAGATGCTCAGTTAGGAAACCTAAGTATTCCAGTTAAAGTATTATGCTCAATCTGCACAAATGAAATACATAACATGAGCAGTCAACAAAGTGTGATTGGCTTAGTATTCCAAGTGAATACTCGAGACAAAGGAAAATATAAATGAAATAATAGAACAAAAATGATAACATATTAACTCCAAGTATCAGTCCAAAGAACAAGAAGAAAAAATAACATTCGGGCATGTGATATAACAGAAGTGTTGGCATCTGGATAAAATTATCAAGTGAATCATATATATGACATTAATAGAGACAAATCATGATAATACCAGGAAGGGGAGTAAACCCAAACAAAATATGTGTTTTGCAAATTCAAACATCACAGGTAATTAATAGGACACATGTATTAGTGTAGCACAAATAGAAATTGTGCGTGGGAGGTTGAAGTAGACTAGACAAGGAGAAAAACACATATAAATTACTATAAACTTCGTCCAAGATGATTGGCATACATTATATTACACAACTTGAGAGAAAAATGGTTTCAGAAGTACATTACCAAGCTTAAACCAATACTGGGTACACTCTCTTAAAAACATTAATTATAAAGTTACATGAACTAAACTGGGACATATAATGTCATTTGGAACAAAAGTAACTGTGGATCCCATTGTGTGGAAACCAGCAAGAAACAATAGGACCACATATAACACTAAAGTAACTTGAAATGCAGATGCTACTGGTAGCCTTTAGCCCTAATGGCTGCCACGCCTTGGGTAGAATTCAGCAATAGTCAACTAGCAAAAGGAGTGAAACCCATGACGACCATCAACATCCAGAACCCACTGAAACAAAGAGACAACAAACCTGGAAAATGAGCGAGAGAAACAATGTTAAAAGGAGGAATTAAACTTGAGAACAACAAACCCCAAACTTAAATCTATTACATTCCTTGGTACCTGCAAGTGCATGACACTAACAGCAACAAGAGAAAAGTGGTCAGATTCACACCCTATAAATGGAAATGAAATAACTCAAGGGCGAGAGGAAAATGTAACCATGCGATAGAGAAACAAATTATACTTGTAACTCATTGGAGGGAAGCCAAGGTGGTGCCTAATACCAGTGGTTGGCATACACATGGTCAAAGAAAACAGGGTCAATTCAAACTTCACGACCCAATTTTACTAAATCAATTTTCTTTAGGAAACAAAAGACCCAGAACATGGGAAGTTGTGAGATGGTTGTTTGCGAACTCGGAATGCCCATATTCAATCCTCATTGATAAATTATGGCCGAGTCGTCTATAGGAAACACCATGGAATAGAAACCCAGAGGTTAAGGGTATCATGAGACTTGCGTGTCTGTAACCAAGAAAAATGAGCAATAAGCCAAAGAACCATGTCTGTAGATTAAGTATAAATAATAATACAAAAAATCATTGAAAAAAATAAACAATACCTCCAACTGCATGCCTTGTCCAAGCAAACAACACCATAGGAGAAATATTTCCATAGAAATGTTGCAATACACATAATACCCGTTTCTTGAGAGACAATATGTAAATGGTGTAGGGGATTCAAAGTTAAATTCATTCCTTGAGCAATTAAGTGGAAGAGGGAATGAGTGGATGGGCGAAACAGATTCTATAGGGAGTCTACATGCCAAATGTAAGGGCACAAAAAAGTATTAAGCTGATCTTGGTGAGAATAAGAGGTTAGTTCGACTCCCTTCAGGTTTAGAAAAATAGCCCTGCAAATCCCTCCCCTTAGAACACAACGACAACAACAAAGCGGTGAAAAAAATGGTAATTAGGGTATTAGGTATGAGATTAGGGTTATGGGGAAATCTCCAACATTGATCCTCGTTCGAGCCATCAGGGCCATCGATCATCATCGGAGTAGGGTTGGGCACGCACCGCAGATGTACTCCACCCATCACGTGAACCACGGCATATGGCGGAGGAGTATTGATGCATACAACACCAAGCGTATGGGAAGAATTATTAACCCCAACCCAACTGTAAAAGGTGAAGTGTTCACCCAATTTAACCAAGGTATCATGCCACATTCATTCAATAATAAATGATTTTGGTGGCCAACATGAAGAAAATTACATATGTAACATTTAATTGAATTGTTGCTTGTATGTAGCATGAACCTTTCTAATTTAACCTCAGTCATTGATATACATGGGAAAAAATAAATTGGTTTTTTGATGTGGAGATCTGACATATGATAGCTTGAGGGGGTCATGTGAGATATCACAGTGCCATATGGTTAAGAAAAAATCTAATAGAAAATTGGGGGATATAGCTACTAGTTACCCATGTATTCCCATGAGTTGGATGTTAACTTGTTTATGTGGACTACAATAAAGATGGACCATGTTAATCTCCCCTAGTGAAGTTCAAGGGGGTAATGGTTAGGAGTGTTAGCGTACAATTGACTTGTTGATAGAATCGATCAATCTCCTAGAAAACTGGGGGATATAGCTATTAGTTACCTCAAGTGAACATTTTTATGTGGACTTCAATAAAGATGGACAAAGTTAATCTCCCCAAGTGAGTTCAATGAGGTAGTTATTGCCTCGAGAGACACTTTGGTAGAGATGTTGTAATGTAATTTCCTATAGACATTTAACTCGGTCCAAATAAAATAAAATAAAAATAAAAATAAATCTATGTTAAAATAAAAATTCTATCCTATTTTATTTATTTTTATTAATTTTTGTTGGGATGTGAAGGTAAACTTTATTTGGTCAAGTTACTATTGGTTTTTTAGCTCCAAGTTTATGAAAACCCATGGTATTGACCCATGGTATTCATGTGGAATTTAATCTATTTAAAGGGTAGAGTTAAACTAGCCTAGATCCATCTTAACTCTGGATCTACTAAGCTAGGAGAAGGATCAAATTTCTTTGCATCTAATCTCTCTCAGTGATTGGTAGATCTGGAGTTAAGATGGATCTAAGTTGGTTAGGATAGTTAGAAAACATGTCAATATAGTCAATTTCATGATTAACAAATTTACCATAATAGTTTATAAACTTAAAATTTTAATAGCCCATAGTTTTCCCGATAATATTTTATGTAATATAGGCTATTGAAATACTTGATATTTCGATTGTCAAAATAACTTTGTACCAAAGAGTAATAAATATATTATGGGTATAATATTTTCAATGTATTTTTCACCGTATCGTTTGTGTTTCTACCATATCTTAATGTATCTCTATCATGTAGTAACTTGCTTGTATCTAATTTATCTTTTTTTATAACTGGGAGAGGAAGAGCATAGTCCTTTAACCAGAATTTAATATCAAGTTAATGTTCTCATCTAGTGGTGGCCACACATGTAGCAGGAACCAGCCAATGCAAAATGTGGATAGAAGAATAAGGGTTTCACCTCACCTACAAGGCCCATAAAATGAGAATCGAAGTCACGGTTAGACATGTCATTTTGGTGATCTTCTATCTTCCCTTATGGCTGAGATATTGTGTTGTCTTTCTTGATGATAATATACATACTTGGAGAGTGTGTTTTTTGTGGATATATTATAATTTCCTTAGAGAAATTTCACAATCGATAGGATGAGTGTATGAAAGAAAAGTATAAAGGACTTTGAAGAAATTTTGGGGTTGCCTGAACTATGATGCGTTGCTTCACTTTTTGTTCTCATAACAATGGATAAAGGCTTGAAATAATTTCACATGTCATTTTAGGTTTGTCCACTATTCTATTAATTTCAAAGATTGGAATAGTTTTTCTTAGTAACCATAGATCTAGATAATGCTGATATTATTTAAGGTCGACTCATTTTATAGGAATTGGAGTGCCTTCTGAGAGAGTAAGACACCCCACTTCTAAAAAATTGAGTTTTCACCCCAAACATTACCATTTCTAAACACTTTCATGGAAGCTATGAAACTGTATGATAATATGAAGTCTAGCCCACATCACATCTCGTGTTCAAGCATCTGTAGAATTTCTTGATAATTGTCACCACACAAACACTTTCTTGTGGTATGTTCATCCCACATATTGCAAAAATTCTCCAAGGAAGTTATCATATTTCTCCACAAAATACAAATTGTCCATGAGGGAGACAAAAAATATGTTCTCCATGAGGGAGGTTGGGTGTCCCTCAAATATGGCATGTGGAACTTGTAACCTATACAGTTTTGTTGTCGACAGGGTAAAATTGTAACTCTTTTTTTTCACGTTCATGGGTTCTTGCACCACGTTGGGCTAGCACTGTATTTGAATGTTGACCTGAAATTAAATGTTGGCTTAACTAAAATTAGGTCCTCCTTGTCACAGTTGCCATTCTGCAGACATAAGGAAAGCTTGTCTCACACCCTAACAACCATTGGAGAAACCAACCCTATCTAAGAATTTTGGAGAATGTATCACCTACTGAAGACAATAAATACATCTTGGATATGGAACTATTTCATAAATAAAGTTTGGTATAGTATATGATGCATTTAAATATCCTTGTTTCTGGCAATGTTGGTTTTTCTGGTTACCCAGGGATTCATTAATTTTTGTTCAATTTTTTGAAATTGAAAGATTGATCAATTAAATTGGTTAAATTGAAAGTCACAGAAAGGAATAAATTGTAATATGAATTTGGAATTTGGGTCTCCAACATAGAAGCAATTTTTAAAATGTTAAGGAGGTCATACAAATACTCTTTATCCTACGTTAATAGACATCAAAAAGATTATTTGAACCATTTTTATTTTATGTAAATTATTTAAATCAATTTTTTACAAAGCTTCATTAAAAATTTACCATGCCATTTGTTAATTGACACCTATCAGGATTAACGATAATGGGAAGACTGCAAAATGCTGACTCTGTTACTGATCCTTCTGATTTATTGTTAACTCTGCTCCATACTCCTTAGTATCTGACTCACATTGATCCTTTTCTACTTGGAAAATTGTGTTGTTGTTGACTCTACTACTAAGCCTCCTCCTCTGTTGTCAATATTGCTTTGCACTCCTTAGTATCTGATTGACATTTATCTTCCTTCTATTGAATATTGTGGGGTCCCATAGCAAGCTAATGATCCATGAAACAAAAATAGTTCAATGGACCCTACCCAAATTTTTGCAACTCTTGGGAATATTGTTTCACATCACCCCACCTCTCACCTAGAGGTATGGTTGCATGTGCTCCCTCTACCGACTTGGCTTGAAATTTCCTCCTGCTTGAGGTTTCTACTTTATCGGATGTTTCCACTCTATCTCCTCTCTACTTCTCCATTTGTGTTTGCTCCACAGCTTGTTGAGGATGCTTCTGAGGCTACACGTTGAGAGGTCTAACATGATCCCTCTCAACCACCAAATCGCTAGTGTCTTCCTTGCTCCTCAAGGCTTTGCATGCATGAGCTATATCTAATATTGTCATATTGTTGTTGCTACTGCTCTCCCACTGCTTCTACACTATTCTTGTAACTACTGCAATAATGAGTTTGATCTCCCCAGATCCTAAAGTATTAGCTTCCATAGGGTTTCTCCCTTTGAGTCTTGATCTCCTTGTGGGAAATCTCTTTGCCCCTCAACCTTCCAATATCAATGATTAAAACTCCTTTTTGTGTCACTAAACATTGGCTCATTGATCTTCCCACTAGAATCCTTCTAGCCCCATTAAGAATAAGTTTGCACATGAGGTCTTCTGGGTCTACCCTGAACTAGAGCTCCATTTATCTACAATTAGAAATTCACTTGCAAGTACAACTTCAAATTATTTTGTTCTATTTTGATTTCAGCTTCGCTAGCATGTACAAATTTCTACAAATCTATCTCTGATACCATGTAGAAATTTATATAAAATATATCATTGATACCATGTAGAAATTTCTACAAATCTTGCTCTCATACCATGTATAAATTCCTTGTAGATTCAAACTGCTAATTTTAATTTACTAAGACAATAGACTTAAATCTACTCTACTCATCAGCGAAAATAATTAAATGATCAAGAAATCACGAAGCATACAAGACAAATAATCCAATCAATACATTACACAATGATTTCTTAGGGAAATCCATAGCTAAAAGCCCCTGCAATATGTATATTGCATTAGTTAGAAAATATGGAAATATTACAATTCTTTGCACAAGCCTGAGCAACCTATGTACAATATCTATATGTCTCACTACTTACTACAAAAGCATTAGATAAATACAATATTCTCTGGTCAACGTAGAGCTTAACTAGCACAAGTAGTCTATATCCTCTATCTGACTGAATTCCTTCGTACAACACTTAGCCAAATTACTAGCTTTCCAAACTCCTACTTCCTTACGTTGATAAATGAGGAATTGGGCCCTTATTCACTAGAAATTTTCCTCCATTGGATTATGCAATTTCTTTAGGCTATTCCTCTAACTGCATGAACCATTTGTACAATTCGAATGAGTATACAACTGATAGTACACTACCCTTGAAATCCAATCTCAACGGGGTATTTCTCATACCTGACATACATGAGTTATTTGTGAGTGAATTTTTAGTTTAATGTTTGATCACTCCAGTCTACACAACAAAGTACTTTAGCAAGCACCACACTGCACTTCAGCAAGTACCACACTATACTTCAGGCAACACCACACTACACTTCAAGAAGCACCACGCTACAGTTCAAGAAGCACCACACTGCACTTCAAGATGCACCACACTACACTACAGGCAACACCACACTCGACTATAGGCAACATCACAATATTAGACCTCCCACTAGACCCTCCATCAGTTGGAACTAGTTTAAGTGACTTTAACTAAGTTAAATTGAATTAATTAGTTACAAGTCAAAATAAAATCAACCAAGGCTCCTATAATGTTGTAGAGACTCTACATGACTCTAGTTAGACCCCCAACTCGCATTATCTAACCAGCTAAGTCAAATTGACTTAGCTAACTAATACAAGTTGTCACGAGATGTGGAATTACAATTTTATTCCCAATTTAATTAAGGGAAAAAATTAAATTAGGATTTTCTTGTTGCATTTTCATCACTCCCTCTCACCAAGAAAGGAATTCTACTCTATATTGATATGGTACCTTTGGAATGTTCTTCATGCAACACTTCCCTCTACTACTATTGCAACTACAACATCTGAAATTGAAAATCGTAAAAATAAAATAAAAAAATAATCACTAATTCAATCTCCATCTTTCTACTAGGAAAACTATGCTACTACTGACTCTACTACTGAGCCTCCAACTTTTCTATCAACTCTTCTCTGCACTCCTCGATATATGACTAGCATCGATCCATGTTTACTGGGAAAACTGTGTTGCTAATAACTCTGCTACTAAGCCTCGTGCTCTACTATGAACACTGCTTTGCACTCCTCAGTATCTGACTCACATTGATCCTCCTGCTACTGAATATGATGGGCCCTTGTAGCAAGGTAATGATCCACGAGAGAAAAACACCTCAATGGACCCTGCCCTAGTTTTTGTAACTCTTGGGACTATTTCTTCACATCGCACCACCTCTCACCTAGATATATGGCTGCATGTGCTCCCTCTACCCACTTGTCTTGAAATTTTTTCCTACGGGAGGTCTCTCCTTGAGTGGATGTTTCCACCCTATCTCCTCTCTACTTCTCCATTTGTGGTTACTCCATAAGTTTTTGTGGCTACCTTTGAGGCTGCATGTTGAGAGGTCTAATTGCTCCTTCTCAACCACCAAATCTCTACTATCTTCCTTTCTCCTCAAGGATTTTCATGCATGAGCTAAATTTAATCTACTCATACTATTGTTGCTACTGTTCTCGTACGTTTTCCGCATTGTTGCTGCAATTGCTGCAATAATGTGTTTGATCTCCCCAAATCTTGAAGTGCTAGCTTCCATAGGGTTGCTCCCTCTAAAACTAGACTCCCTGTAAGTCTCAATCTCCCTATGGGAAATATACCAATATCAACGATCAAAACCTTTTTTTGTGTCACTAAACATTGGCTCATTGATCAACCCACTAGGAGCCTTCTAGCTCCATTAAGAAGTTTGCACATAAGGTCTTATGGATATTCCCTCAACTAGAGCACCATCAGTTTGCAATTCGAAATTCACCTGCAAGGAGAATTTCAATTTCTTCTGTTTTATTGTGATTTCATCTACAATACCATGCAGAAATTCCTTGTAGATTCAAACTGTTAATTGTAATTTACTGAAACAATACACTTGAATCTACTCTACTCATCACATGAAATAATTAAACGATCGCAAAATCATGAAGCATATAAGAGAAAGAATTCAATCAACAGATTACACAATTATTTCCCATGGAAAGCCACAACTAAAATCCCTTGCTATCTGTATATTGCATTAGTCAGAAAATATGAGAAGATTACAATGTTTTTCTCAAGCCCAAGCAACCTATGCATTATCTCTATCCGTCCCACTGATTCCTAGACAAGCCTTGGATGAATAGAATATTCTCTGCTCAAACTTGAGCTCAACCAGCAAAAATATTTTCTATCCTCTACATGACTCACTGAATTTGGCCAACACTTAGCCAAATTCCTATCCTTCCAAGCTCCTACTTCCTTGAGCTATTCAATGAGGAATTATGCCCTTATTTAATACGAATTTTCCTCCGTTGAACTTTGAAGTTCCTTTAGGCTCTTCCTCTAAATGCATGCACCATATTCACAATTTTAATGAGCATACAACTGATAGTATATTGTCCCTGAACTCCAATATCAACTGGGTCTTTCCCAGATCTGACATGCATGAGTTATTTATGAGTGAATCTTCAGTTTACTAGTTGATCACTTCAAGAAACACCACATTGCACTTCATGCAACACCATAGTACACTTCAGGAAGAACCACACTGCACTTCAAGCATCACCACACTCGACTACATGAAACACCACATTACTAGACCTCCCACTAATTCCTCCATTAGTTGGAACTAGTTTAGTTGACTTTAACTCAATTAAACTGAATTAATTAATTACAACTCAAAATAAAGTCAACCAGGGCTCCTATAATGTAGGAGTCACTCTACATGACTCTAGTTAGACCCTCAACATGAATTAAATAAGCCACCTATGTCAAATTAACTTAGTTAACTAATACAAGTTGTCATGAGCTGTGGGATTATAATTTTATTCCCAATTTAATTCAAGGACAAAAATAAATTAAGATTTTCTTGTTGCATTTTTAATAGAGGCGTTGTATAACCTTGAGTGATTTTGACATCTTATATGCTTTTAGATCGAGACTACTCAAACATAAATTAAACATACTAATAATCTCTAAACTCACATAACCTAATAAACAAAAAAACAAAATATAATTTTTTAATTTACAAATTTTCGAAAATTATATTTTAATATAAAAATAAATTTAACATAAACTTAAAATTAAAAAAAATAATATAAACTTAAAATTAAAATTAATATTTAGATTTATTCTATTTTAATGAAAAATACAAAATTGAAACAAGTTGATATTAAAAATGAGTTTGTATTCTCAATTTTGTCATGCATAGAGCTCCCATAGAATATAATCCTTATAGGCAAAAGAAGTTAGTCTTTGATAGAAATAAGAAAGATCTCTTTCTAAATGAATTAAAAAATAATTTGCCTCATTTATTTAGTATAGACAACATAGAAGATCTCTATCATAATTTTACTACAACCCTCTAATATTCTATTAACAAGTTCTCAATTGAACTTTTAAGTAATAAAAGAAATAGCAAAACCAACCCATGGTATGACAAAGATTGTAGAAGTGCGACGAGAGAAATTAAGGAAGTTGTTTACGAATCTCTTAAAATTGGCAAGATAAAAATATACAAAGCCCTAACAAAAAGGAAAAAAAGGCAGTATATTCTTAAAATACAAGAGAATCTCTTACAGCTCTCTAAGGTAGCTCCGAAGAAATTCTGGAGGCCGATTCTAACTAGGAAAACTAAAGATAATAATAAAAAAATTTTACACGACTGGAATTCCTATCTTAAAATGGTTTATGAATCTCCTAATGTCACGGATAACTTTGAAACCTTGCTCACAAGGAAAGAAGTTTTCTCATTAGAAGACATTGATTTTGCAGTTAATCGCTTGGCTAATGGGAAAGCTAAGGACATTGAAAGTTAACAGGCAAAAATCTTAAAAATTGGAGGTCCTGTCCTCATCCCCCACATTCATAAGCTTTTCAATCAAGCGGTCAAGCAAGGGTTCCCTAAACCATTGACTCAAAGCCAAATTATCCGTATTTTTAAAAGTGCGGATACAAATAACCCCTCTAATTATTGGAAAATTATGATCAACCCTCTCTTAGACAAGTTGTATGGTATTATTTTGGAAAGGAAGTTGAGCGTATGGCTTGAAAGTGAAGGTAAGCAGGCTAAAGGCCAAGCGGGTTTTAGAAAGCAGCACTGAACAACAGACCACCTCGTTATGCTTAGGATCATTGTGGAGGAATGCTGCAATGATAAATCCAGTCTCCTTTGTTGCTTTGTGGACTTTGGAAAGGCCTTCAATACGGTTCCTACAAACAACCTTTGGAACAGATTAGAATAGCTAAAAGTTCTTTTTGAGTTGAGAGCTGCCGCTATAAGGTTATACGAGAATGTAATTTCCAAGTTAAAGAGCAATGAGCAGTGGTTGAAAGATATTAAGTGTAATATCAGAGTTAAACAAGGTTTCCCCCTCTCCCCTACACTATTTGGCATTTACATCGACAAGCTAGAAGGTTGTTTAGATGAAGCATGATGCGCTGGCATGATCTTAGCTAGGATAGTCATCTTCCTTCTTCTCTACGCTGACAATATCGTTCTTTTCTCAAGGTGCCCATATAATCTTGATAAGCGACTTATACTTCTTAATTATTTATGATGTACCATGGGTATGATTGTTAACACTAACCAAACAAAAGTTAAGATTATCAAATCCAAGAAGGAAATGCTAATTTTATGTATGACAATAGTAACTTGGAGGAAGTGTCTTCCTACAAGCACCTAGGAATTGATATTCATTACAAGCTCAACTGGAACTATAGCATTGAGAAAAGGATTAATGGGGGATGGAAATATTATTTTGGTTTTGAAAATAATTGTAAAATGGAAAACCTCATAATGTGGGATAGAAAGAAGTTCCTCTTTGAAACTTTAGTCATTCCGGTTATCTTATATGGATGTGAGGTTTGGGGGTGTAGCATCTCTAGAGAATCCTAGAGAAAGATTGAGAAAATCCAAAAGCGTTTTATAATGTATAACCTCAAAATTAAAAGCAACACACCCTATCCTATTCTCCTTATAGAAGTGGTTCTTTCCCCCTTCTATTGTACAAGCACAAACTCAATAACATAGGAGACCATAGGCTTCCTACGCTAACTTTAAATTCTGGCCAAAACCACCTTAGGCTCAAACGAGGTTAGTATAAAGACACCAGGGTTTGGTTAAACCATTGGGAGATCGACGAGAATTTTGCATTGCAAAACATTAATAACATTAAAAATATTGTTACTTCTAAGTTCAAAGAAAAAATGTGGTGTGAGAAAGATTTAGCAACTAAAAGAAAATTAAGATATTATAAGGAGGTCATCAACCCCACCCTAGAAGATCAAAAGTATCTCTCTGTTTTAATTAGCTCAAAGAATAAAATTAAAATAGCCAAGATTAGAACGAACTCTCATGAGCTCCATAGTGAAACAGGTTGTTGGGCAGTTCCTAAAACACCATGGATGGAAAGGTTCTGCCATCTCTGTGAGAATACGAACATCGAGGATGAAAATCACTTCCTCTTAGAGTACCCCTTGTACAACCACATTAGATCTCAGTTTCAAAATCTTTGTTGCAATACTGACCTTCCTAGCCTTTTATGTTGTCAAAATTACAGTGAACTCGAGAGGCCTCTCTCCAAGCTTTTTGAGCATAGAAATAAAATCTTAAATCAAACTAAATAATTTGTTTCTTTAGGTCTGATAGACCAAAATTTGGTCTCAGTGGATGTTAACCACCATCATCATCATCATTTTAAAATGAGATCAATAAGAAATTATAACATTCGCTTATTTTTGGATAACTTAAAAATTCTTGTTCAAATATTTTATAATGTGCTTTTACTTCATTATAGAAATTAAAATGATGATATTAAAATTTGTATATTTATATTTAATTAAAAATATATAAAAATTTAATATTTATATTTAACTTTTATATTTTGTAATTTTAATATTAATATTAATTTTTATTAAAAAAATAAATTATAAAAATTATAAAATATATTAAAAAAATACCAAATAACATATATATATATATATATATCAAAATTTAAGAGATATCTATCTTATTTTTGAATCTATCAAATTATAAAGCATTCCCCCAAAAAAATTACCAATAAATAAACACAGTACTAGTAAAGGCTTCCTCTAACTAAGCTGAGGAATTGCTAGGACGGCCAAAGTGGGTGTAACTCGGGCAAAAAAATTTCAAAAAATCTTGTAGAGGCAGTGTTTAAATCATGTTTTTGATGGTGGAAATGGATTCAGCACCATCAAAAATGTCTAGGACACTTAAAATTTTGAAGTTTAACAACTATAACTTTGATTTACAAAAATCTTTGCTGGATTTTCTCTAAATATAAACGAAATTTCCATAACTTTTTAGGTAATTCCTCCTATTAATTAAACTACAACATATTAACTTCCCATATGCTGGAACCAAATGCAATACAACATATTAACTTCCCATATGCTGGAACCAAATAAAATATAAAACGTTGCAGAGGTAGAATCTATAACCAAGTGACTCCTAGATTGCTCTGAATGGACAACGCCACTTACTTGATTTGGCTCGCTAAAGGACATGCACTGTACCACCTGCCCACCGTCCTCTGATGTATTTTCTGCGTTCTTCACCCCAGCTCGGAGATATTGATATATAAATTTTAAATGATGTATAAAAAATTAATTAACTAGCATTTGCACCACTAGATGTTGCAAAGAAAACGCCGTAAGGCATAAAGTGCGGAAATCCATTCTGTATAGTCTCTAGAGAAATCTCAACGTTTCCATGAAGAGTTTCAATGATTGGTAGAAAAAATAAACATCAAACCACACAAAAAGAGTCTTAGTCCAGGGACGATGTGGGTACACTATTTCAGATTTTATGTGTTAGATGCGACACTAAAAGAGAGTCATAGGCAAGGAAAGATGCAAATATATTCCCAATAAACATTATTTCAGAGTGATATACTCCCAATAAACACTATTTCAGAATTTCTTGCGTTTGATGCGACAGTACATTCGATTTCTTTGAAGGTTTTCTATGTTATGTTACCTACTGAACATAACAATTGAAAGGAATGGTCAGTAGGAGCTTTCTTTCCACCTTCCAACCTCCTCCGTTGCTGCTTCCTCACAACAATCTTCTTCTTCCTGTAATTTCCAATCACCATAATATGAAAAAACATATTTAAGTTCATAGGATTGAAGTAATTTGATGGGAATTTATATGAAAAAACACAATTACATGTTAGGGTTATGGAATCGAAATTAATTTGATAATAAATTCTGGGAATATTTTAGAATCTGATATCTTGAACAGAACCAGTCAAATGCAATCCACTAGCGTATCAAACAACCCCATTAGTTAATGAGCTTCTTAACTACTAATTTTCTTACCTCATGGGATAAAGAATAGTTAGTCAGACGGCATGTCCCCACATTCACAGCTAATAATCTACATAAATTAAGAATACGGTTTGTGGAAATTCCCTGTTTCCATAAAAAAAACATATATTAAAATCTACTGTCGAACCAAACATAACTATCCATAGGTCTGGATGCTGCAAGATTGGATTATATTCATCATAATTCTTAACGCTGGATCGAACATCTATGACAAGACTTATGTTACCACCTACTGTCATAAGCACTGGACAATATTTTTTATGAGATAGCGTACCTTTAAATAACTTGACAATCATCTGGAGTGTTCGTGATGTCTAGCACAGTAGGCAGGACCGCAAGCAACAAACGATACCATATAGTCATTGGTTGCACCATAACAATTTCTTATTTTTAAAAGCAAACCATATAGTCATTGGTTGCACCATAACAATTTCTTATTTTTAAAAGCAAACGGAGACCTCATATTTGTATTGATATAAAAGTACTAAGATCAGATGAACTTGTGAATAGCTAAAAAGCTGCCCACAGCTGGTCTTTCCCTTTTCAACCAATTAATCACATCGAGATTAGAAAGAACAACCACTGAAACACAATGACTAACCACAACACGGCCCATGTGATGCCACAGCCAAAATAATTGGAAAAAGGATACAGAGTATTTCTTGAAAAAGATACGAAGTATTTCTTGAAGATGTAAATCATAATATGACTCATCACAAATAACCATTCGAATCAACCCAAAGTCATATTTCGTTTACTATTTTTAACATCCCTTCAAATATAAAATCAAAAACCTTACCCTTCGGTGGCCTACTCTGCATCGATATTCCACACTGAAGGATCTGTTACTAGCTTTCCCTAAATGATTTAAATTTTTCCAGCTAAAAACATCTGTCGAAAAAGAAATGAAATGCTTTTTGTGAACACCGAAAGCATTCTCTTTGATAAAATTGTCATCTCAGAAGTAGCGGCTGAATTCTCTGAATCAGGAGAATCCCAAATATCTGTGTAAGGAGAAATCCCTCATGAAAATGCAAGGAATTCAAGTTATGAATTATATATTAAATCCTTAAATTAAAAACTAAATATAAAATTTTTATGATAATATATTTTTTTTCAGGAGAAAGAAAGCATGATATATTATATTGAGTCAATTATAATATATTTATTCATTTTAATATTCCAAAATACTGACATAAAACAAAATCTGTTCCCAAACTATTAACATGAGACAAAATGTTTCCAGTGAAACAAAATCTGAGCCTAACAAAACAAAAATGAAACTGTACCAATACAAAATCTTAAAAATAAATAAATGAAATTGTACAAGAGAGTTAACAACTAAATCTTAACGTGAAAGAAATGAAACTGTACGAGATGGATTGCAACAGTGCATAAATAAAACAGTACCAGAGAGATTGCAACAATGCATAAATAAAACAGTACCAGAGAGATTGCGAGATTGCAACAGTGCATAAATAAAACAGTACCAGAGAGATTGCAACACTGCAGAAATAAAATTTGTCAATGGTATCAATCACTGTTTCTCAATCTCAATAAATCATTTATGCTTTCTTTTCATCCCTGATGAGGGATGATGATGAGTGAAGTGCCAGAAAATTTGTTTACTGTTTCAGTGATTTTTCCTTTCTTTTTGTTTACTAATTGAGCAATGTTTGATATTGTGGGAGCCTTTATCACTGTTGAGGGCAATACCACATTCACTAGGCATTAAAAAAACCTCTCTGCTGTCTTTCTGAGGCTGTGAAAATGGAAGCTATTGTTATTAGTTTGGGTATGGAAGTCTTTCATTAAATATTTGGATAGATTTCATTGTCAAAGAGAACCAAGACTCTTATGCTTTGGAGACAGTGTGCATTCTATGAGGCAGCGCAGTAGCAGGAACTTTGGGTATAAAATCTTTTGGGAGATGGTAATATGGCATTCTTCTAGACCTAGTTTGGGTAAACTAAGAAATTGGTACATATCTTCTCTGTAAAAATTGTAAAACAGATTTGAGATTTTAAGAATGCATATGGATGAATATCTTTTCCAATGTGTGTAAAATGTGCTGAAATTCATTCAAATCTAAAAGATTAGGTTTAGAAGTTTTGTGTAAGGAAGTCACTTTTTGGAATTCAGTAAATGGTTACTAGGCAAAGTTGTTGATTAAATCTTCCATGTCCGAAAATAATGAAAGCAGAGGCATTAGATTCATGACTTCAGATGCCTTGGATAATCACATGGCTCAAAGAAGGGACTACAGATCAGATACGTTTTTGAATACAGCATTGCCACCTCAATAGTAACAAGGTTCACAGAAATATTAGTTAACCTTATACTACCCGGCTGGTTCGTGGATGGTCCTCTGGCTTTCTGGTACAAAGAAGGGCAATCAGAGAATATGTTGTGGAGAGTTAAGGAAGTGGGTTCTACTGCCAATGAGTTTCTAACCAGAGCTTTGGTCAATTCTAATACCGGTAAAAGCCATGTTTGCCAAGTACTAATCTTAAGAGGTGTGGTTCAACACCTTAAAAAACTTTTCCTCTATAGTCATTTGTGTCAATTGATTTGCTCTATTATTTGTGTTGTGATTGATTCTTCTGAAGGAGGCGGTGGCAAATGGGTTTTACGCTATACACTCCAAGGCAACCTCTAAACCAGTGTTGTGATAATTGACAGTCATTAGTTAGTATTGGTTTGTACCTTACTCAATGGGAAGAATGACATACCTATGGGGCAGTGATGCGAAGGAGTTTAGGCCTGAGATATGGAATGAGAATGGAGTTTCTAAGTCCCTGTCACCATTCAAATTCGCTGCATTTCAGGTAAGTGCCCTCACCCTGATGCTTAATCTTTTGAAAAATTACCTATGATAATTTCTTGAAATAGATAAGGTCTCTTGCTTGACTTACATGCTCAGCCTCGCATTTGTTTTGGGAAGGACTTTGCATACATGCAAATGAAGATTTTTGCTGTTGTGCTTGTACGTTTCTTCAAATTTGAAGGTGTTGAAGGTAAGGAAATGAAATATCGCCCCTCACTGACCCCTCACTGACACATAACTTAACAAAGTGCTTCAAAAAAAACATTTGCAGACGAACTCCACCACATTTTAACCGAGTCTAAGTTATAGCTATTCCAACAAAATCACTCGGTCTTGCACCCAACCTCATAATTTTGAAACCCATGCCATATGGGTGGAACAAACCACAGCAAGAATGTAACACTAGTAGATAGGTTAACACACAGTCTGCCTCACTAGTATACCAATGACCCGTTGGCACTTGGTTGTATTATAAACCAATATGCAATGTTACAAAACTCATCGAGTTTGACTTAGACACACAAGTAAAACTCGGATCCACAGAAAACCAGCTGAACTGACTCGTTGGTGAGCAAGAATCAATGCCCATGAATCTGACATCCTAGCAGTGAATCTGAAACACAAATGCTTGCATGTCAACCAAGTTTTTCCCTTGTCTGACTTTTTCCCAAATTAAACAATAGTTTTTTATTTCTGTGTTATCAAAGTTCCTGCAGAGTCTGAATCAAACTCTTACTCTGATTTTTCACCAAGCTGAGCTTTGAAGCACTGCCCATATTTTCTCGAGTATAGATAAGAAGCCCTGGTTGTGAGAAGAGAGTAAATGTGCTAAGAGATCCAGGGAAAATTTTGCAGCTACTCTCCAACCACCCGAGGTCTTCTCGAATGCGATTGCTCCTACAAGAAACATGAACAAAATCCTTCTTAAATAAACGTTGCAGAGGCAGAATCTATAACCAAGTGACTCGTAGATTGCTCTGAGTGGACAATACCACTTACTCGATTTGGCTCGCTAAAGGACATGCACTGTACCACCCGCCCACCGTCCTCTGACATACTTTCCGCGTTCTTCACCCCAGCTCGAAGATATTGATATATAAATTTTAAATGATGTATAAAAAATTAATTAATTATTTTAATAATGTTTCGCTTTTAATTTAATATGATATAATTCGACATATATATTATTTAGAATGAGTAATAGTGTAATATTTTGTTTATAATTTATTATTTTTTGTTTATAACGCTTACTCTTTATTGTTAATGCATTTTTTGGTGAAAAAACATATGAATTCGAAATTTTATGGGAAAAATCTAACTATACTGAAGGTCTGAGTGGTCCATTTTTCAATGTAAAATTAAATTTATATTTTATTTTTTATTAGAAATAAAATATTATAAATTGATTTGGTAAAAATAACTATTATAAAATATATTTATAATAATTGAAATATACATTCTCATACCCTTAATACTTAAAAATTTAATATAAACTTAAAATGTTTGCATTTGATCGATTTTACAAAAATCAAAGGATTGAAAAACATAATATTAAACTAACAATACATATGAGTTTATATCATTTTATGTGGACTTCAAGAAAGATGGACCAAGTTAATCTCCCCTAGTGAAGTTTAAGGGGTAATTGTTAGGAGTGTTAGCATATAATTGACTTGGTGATAGAGCCAATTAACGTGATAGAGCCAATTAACGTTTTTATGTGGACTTCAACAAAATGTACCAAGTTAATCCACCCAAATGAAGTTCAACGGGTAGTTAGTTATTACTTCTAGAGCCACTATGGTACAGATGTCAATTAACTCGGTCAAAATAAAATAAAATAAAATAAAAATAACTCTATTTTAAAGTAAAAAATTTATGTGAACTTCAACAAAGATGAACCATGTTAATCTCCCTTAATGAAGTTCAAAGGGGTAATTGTTAGGAGTATTAACTTACAATTAACTTGGTGATAGAATAAATCAATCTCCTAGAAAAGAGGGGATATAGTTATTAGTTTTCAAAGGGGTAATTGTTAGGAGGATTAACTTACAATTGACTTGGTGATAGAATAAATCAATCTCCTAGAAAAGAGGGGATATAGTTATTAGTTACCTATGTATTACATAGGCGTTAACGCTTTTATGTGGACATAAATAAAGATGGACCAAGTTAATCCCCCAAATGAAGTTCAAGGGGGTAGGAAGCACTATGGTAGAGATGTTGTAATGTTATGTCGTAGACATTAATTTGGTCAAAATAAAATAAATTAAAAATAACTCTGTTAAAATAAAAATGTTATCATATTTTCTTTATTTTATTAATTTTTGCTGGGAAGTGGAGGTGAACATGATTTGGTCAAGTCACTGTTGGTTTGCGATCTTCAGGTTTATGAAAACTCATGGTATTGACCCGTGGTATTCACGTGGAATACATGCTATTTAAGGAGAGGAATTAGCTGGAATTAAACCAGATTAGATCCATCTTAACTCGAAATCTACTAAGCCCCAAGAATGATCAATTCTTTTTGCATATCTTTAGTAAATCTAGAGTTAAGCTAGATCTAAGTTTTTCTCATAATATTTTCCTTATGTAATATAGACTATTAAAATAACTCTCTAACACAAAGGAATAAATATGTTCTCAGTATATGTTTTTCACTGTAATTTTCCCAATATTATTTGTGTTGCTATCATATCTTAATGTCTCTCTCATGGAGTGAACTTGCTCGTATCTGATTTATCTCTTTATCTCTTTTAATAACGGGGGAGGGATCAGAGCCATAGTCTGTTTAACTTGCTCGTATCTGATTTATCTCTTTATCTCTTTCAATAACTGGGGAGCGATCAGAGCCATAGTCCTTTTAAGTAGTATTTAGTATCACATTAATGTTAGTCCTTTTAAGTAGTATTTAGTATCACATTAATGTTCCCGGCCAACTCAAAATGTGGATAAAAGAATAAAAGTTTCACCCCAGAATGAGAATGGAAGTCACAAGTCTGACATGACATTTTTCCAATTTTTCAACTTGGCCAAGTTCGACAGGCCAGAGATATTGTCTTGTCTCTTGTTGATCATGTATTCCTCAGGGAAATTTCACAATGAGTAGGATTAGCGTAAGAAGACTATAAATGCGAGGATGTTTCACTTTCTGTTCTCGTAACCACGGATTACTTAAGGTTTCTCATCTATTCCGTTAATGTCAAAGATTAGAATATTTGTTCTCAGTACCTATTAATCTGTACCCATTGATCTGGATGCTGTTGATATGAATTGGAGAGCAAGAAACCTTTTTATATGAATTGGAGAGCAAGAAACCTTTTTATATGAATTGGAGAGCAAGAAACCCTATTTATATGAATTGGAGTGTATATATATATATATGTAGGCTGATAGATATCTGGGCACAAATCAAGTGAGAGCAAGAAACCTTTTTATATGAATTGGAGAGCAAGGAACATTTTTATATGAATTGGAGTGTATATATATATATGTGTAGGCTGATAGATGTCTGGGCACAAATCAAGTGAGAGCATCCTTTTAGTGAAAGGATTGGAACTACAATTATGGCTGGAGACAAGCTGAAGATCAACCAAGGATTGCAGAAAATTAAGAAAAGACTGTTGGAGTGACGAGTGTTCACCGACAGCCTTCCATTATTCACTTTTGCCAGGACGAGAGGTTTATTGTAGTTGAAAGCAAAGACTTCAAGCAGGTAGTCCAAAATCTCACAGGCCAGGATGACAATGACAAGCCCAACAGAAGGAACTGCAAAGAGACATCAGTTACGAAGAAGGCAAAAAATGTTTCGGATCTTTCAATTGTTACTGCAGATCCACCCGCACCAAATGAAGTCTCCTCGGCACTGCCGTCAACTTTAGTTGATTCCTTGCCAGGAGCCCAGCCCACCATTTCAAGAGACGAGTATTTCAAGAGGCAATCTGTTTGATTTTCTGATGGAATATACAAATGATTTCTATCCTGATTTCTTTCCACTGTCAAGGCCAACCCGTACAGATAATCTGTTTGATTATCTGGAATCATGATTTCTTTCCACCCCGTACACATGATTTCCTTTTAAAAAAACTGTTTGAAGATCAGCGTTCCTTGTGATTTCATGGTATTAAATAGTCCGCCGAAGCTTTGTAGAGCATTATTAGTGTGATGTCGCTCTTGCTCTTGTCTGTTTTTGTACTGATGCATATCTCACGCATGCACGTCAGTGAGGTTTACTAATGGAACTATTTTTGGACTGATTCCATTGGACATGATAATCTCCTTGATGTTCTGGTGAACTATCTAATACCATGAAATCACAAGGAACGCTAATCTTCAAACAGGTTTTTAAAAAGGAAATCATGTGTACGGGGTGGAAAGAAATCATTTGTATATTCCATCAGATAATCAAACGGATTATCTATACGGTTTGGCCTTGACAGTGGAAAGAAATCAGGATAGAAATCATTTGTATATTCCATCAGAAAATCAAACAGATTGTCTATTGAGATACTCGTCTCTTGAAATGGTGGGCTGGGCTCATGGCAAGGAATCAACTAAAGTTGACGGCAGTGCCGAGGAGACTTCATTTGGTGCGGGTGGATCTGCAGTAACAATTGAAAGATCCGAAACATTTTTTGCCTTCTTCGTAACTGATGTCTCTTTGCAGTTCTTTCTGTTGGGCTTGTCATTGTCATCCTGGCCTGTGAGCTTTTGGACTACCTGATTGAAGTCTTTACTTTCAACTATAATAAACCTCTCGTCCTGGCAGAAGTGAAAAATGGAAGGCTGTCGGTGAACACTCGTCACTCCAACAGTCTTCTTAATTTTCTGCAATCCTTGGTTGATCTTCAGCTTGTCTCCAGCCATAATTGTAGTTCCAATCCTTTCACTAAAAGGATGCTCTCACTTGATTTGTGCCCAGATATCTATCAGCCTACACATATTTATATACACTCCAATTCATATAAAAAGGTTTCTTGCTCTCCAATTCATATAAAAAGGTTTCTTGCTCTCAATATTATCATCTCTAAACACTTCTAACGCCACCGCCACTGCCAACTGTTGGCAAGAGATTAAATTCTTTACCGTTGACAAATGGAAAGTCAATTTTTTTTAGAATTTCTCCATCATAGTAATCCTTAAATGAATTTTAAAATAATTCAAAATATATAATTTACAACGTGTTGTACTATATTGTGCTTAGTTGGATGAAATAACGAAAAACCTTATCCATGGGAACGTTCTGCCAACGCTACGAAAATTAGTTCATCACTACGTTTCAACCAGCCAGCACAGTAAAAGAAAAGCCATAGAATATCGCATGCGTGAGAAATCCAATTTGACACAGAAAAAACAGTAATTGGTATCATTTATGAGGCACGTCTGACTATAGAAAACTTTTGAAACTGTGAAATACGCCATTGGGAAGCTGAACAAAATGCCTGATGTTTATGAGGAAAGACTTTAGCAGAGCAACTACGTAGCAGGTGATTTTTTTAGTTTGGCAGATGTACAGCATATGCCATGGACACACTACCTCGTAACCGTTTGCAATAAGGGTGACCTACTCTCGTCGTCAAGGCATGTGAGCATATGGTGGGAAGACATCTCCTCTAGCTTGGCGACCTGTAGAAAGTTGTAGAAAACATGCCCTATCAGTGGTTTAAGGGAAGAAGATCAATTAAAGGGAATTTTTTCTTCCCTTAGACCACTGATAGGAAATTTTTTCAACAACTTTCTTCCATGCAGGGCGAGAAGAGATGTCTTCCCACCATCTCCTCACATGCCTTCGCGACGAGAGTAGGTCAGCCTTATTGCAAACGGTCACGAGGTAGTGTGTCCATGGCAGATGCTGTAGATTTGCCAAACTAAAAAAATCCCCCGCTAGGTGCTTGCTCTTAGAAAGCCAGCAATTTGCTCAGCTTCCCAATGAATTATTTCACAGTGGCCTCATCCGAGACCAAAAATGAAACTGGCATACATCCTGGTTTGTTAGAACATTAGTCACGAATGCGGCAAACGGCGCCGCACACTGTTCCCATGTCATCAAGTTTAATGTGAGTCTGCAGGAGTTGGCAAGACACGTTCAAGTAGGCGGAGATCATTATTGATTCTCCTGTATGTATCTGTAAATAATGATATTTAGTAGTGAAATAATAAGCTCTTGTGAAGAGTCTTCTGTCCTGGTATTGGAGCTCAAGTGAGCTGCTTGGAGGAGGCCGAGGACGTGAGTGGCAGTGGCGAGGTCCCGTGCTTGTGCAATTTGTATAAGCCTGGGTTGTGCGGGCTCAGTGGTGTCAAGAGTCGGAGTCTGCGTGAAAGAGTGATAGAGCGAAGAACATTTACGAGACTTGTGATCTATTATTAGGAGCGTTGATATCCTTTCGTCTAGTTGTGGAAACGTGCTGCCAACCCTTTTGAGCCACACATGTGGAGGAGGCGCAGTGTTGTTGGAACGTGAAACTGTGGGTGCATTCTACAACTGAATGAGGTCTGGTTTATGGGCGTAGTGAGCCTTTTGTTGGGTCGCGTTCGACTGAGTGCCCACTGAGCTGAAGCTTGTGGATGAAGGCACCGATATGTTGCATCCCCTGTGAGTGTAGCAGTTACAATGGAGTGTTGTGAGACGTGAAGGCCTGGTCTAGTCGTGACTGTGTGAAATTGTTGAGCAGCGTTGAGTTTTCCGAGGGGAAGATTGGTGTGGCTTGTCGCTGCGTAGTGGGTGACCGGTTTACCTTTGGTTCAGTCGTTCCAAATCTGCTGAGGGGCCTGCCTGCGTTTGAGGAGGTGCTGTCATCTATGAGAACTCACCGGGTGGACTGGTGCTTTGTTAATAAGTCGACATGAAGAAAAATATTTTGTTTTGTGCTTCTCACCATTGCTTTGTGAACTACACTTAAATCTTTTGAATGAACGTGAGTCTGCGTTGTGTGAAGATGTGTGGAGTAGTCGCTGCGTGGCAGGGTGTATATCGCAGAGTGGCGTGGGTTAAATAGCCAGCCACCACTGTGTGAAGTAAAATTTGTGTAAAGCCCTCGTAGAGCCGATGTGGAAGGGCGATGTTGTGTCTAGAGCAGTGTAGAGAGTTGGCTAGTGGTCGTGGCGTAGGCCGGGCACCCAAGTGGAAAAAGGCCGGATCCGAGGTTAAAGGTCGAAAGACCTTTGGAGTTACAAATTAAAAAGTGAAACTCTTGTAGTTTGAAGTTGAGTGCTTATGTTGAAGGGCAAAGGAAGAAAGGAGTAAAGTCTGTAGTAGCCTTCCTTCAAGATGAATGGGGATACTTCAATCTTTTTCATTGTGACATTTCTTATATCCTTCCTTGTGGCCTTTTTGCAAATAATGTCCTCCAAAGTAATTTTGATGAATGTATTCCACTTATCCTAACAAGAATGATATTCAAGCTACCTTTTTCTAGCATTACCACGTTGAGAAATCAACATGAAAATGATTAGGGTTGATTTCACTCTGACTTAATAATTTCTTATGATTATGTGTTTCTTTATTATTATTTTTATTATGGTAGGATAATAAAAAAATTAGAAAACCCATAAATAATGAATATAAAAACAATACAATGAACATAAGAGATATATTGCAATCTAAGGAAAATTCCCTTTAAGGAAATAACCCAAAAAATATTCTCATCTTATGGAATTAGATCATAGTGAGAATTCCAAAAACCAACCATCAACACCAATAATTCCGACAAGATCTAAGACAACCCTCTTTTAAATATCTTGCAATAAGTTAAAGTCAATTTGTATGAGTAATATTCCAAACTCTCTAAATTAGGTCAAATCTTATATTCTCGGCCCCCAACAATAGAACTTCAAGCCTACAATAACTTCAGGATTTATTTACCTCTACACTAACTCTAAAAAATCCCAGGTGTGAGATAAATATGGTAGAAAATTAAACTTTAGACTCACACACTTTTTCTCTCTTTTCTTCCTTAAATCTTCACTCTTCCTTCCAGGTTTCTTTACTTGTATCCACGTGTAAGATAAATACAGTAGAAAAATAAACTTTAGACTCACACACACACTCTTTCTTTTCTTCCTTAGATCTTCACTCTTCTTTCCAGGTTTCTTTGTTTGTATTTCTCTTTCTTCGACGCAAAAAAAATTAACTTGCTTGATATATCCTCCAAATGAGGTCGAAATGTCTTCTACTTACACACATCCAAGAGGTTGTCTCACGCCCGTAAGCCTACCGTGGTCTTTCAACCATGCCGGCGAGGTGCGGCACCACCGAACACTTTCTTTTTAACAATACTTGTGCACATGGACTACGCGTAATTCACAAACGTGTACTTAGTTTGTGTTTCGCAACCAAGTATAATATGCAATTAACCTTTATATCAATGAACACCCATACTTATTCATTATCCACAACAATTATAAAAGAAGACAACAATTGCACGATATAAAGGGGAGGGACCCAACAATGTATATTATATCAGTTTTCCAATAATACAATGTACAAGTAATGCTTGGCAACTCCAAGCCAATACTTAGCCAAATTTCACAATGAGAGGCAACCCTGCCTTTTACAAGCTTGTGCACTTCTTGCACGAAGGGCGGTGCTCACCCGAGTCACCTAGAAGACCCTTGCCAAGTCCTACACCAAACTGCGTGTTTCCAACTTAACACCTGTCACCCTTGCCAACCATCAACCCAAGAACAGCTCTGCGCCTTCTCCAAGTTGAGCACATGAGCTATGCGCATTTAGCAAGTGAATCTGCGCACTTTTCTATGCGTAGAGATGAATGTGCCTTGTTCGAACTTGTTCCAAATGAATGCCAATCTCCATGTATATATACGCATGCCTCCATGGGAGGTGGCTCCCCAGCCGACCTTCAAAACATGCTTTAACACCCGCTCTTCAATGCCATCGCAAGTCATCCTTGCCTAACTTCGTGGGTCGGCCTTCCCTTGTCGCTCATGCTCCATAGCGGGTATAAACACACCAACGTTCCACGCACTTTATCAAGTGTCACAAAACTATCGTCGCATATCGTTCAGACTTTCGTCGCATTTTTTGCAAAGCTACCTGGCGCTCTGCCCTCGTGTGGTCATGCAGGCCCGCCCGGCGTGCATGCGCCAGGGCGCCCGGTGCCTGCCCACCGCACTAGCTATAACGTGTTACATCCTCCTCCACCTGAAGTCGTTGTCATCCTCGACAACATCCCCAAGCATCAATATCCATGATGTCAACTCCTCCACATATGGAAAACATCCCTGCAACATATGTAGGACTCCATCTTGACCATGTTTCATCTAAGCGACCAACTGTCACCAAGATAGTCCATACCAAAGTATAGATGTCCATGATCATCGACCACCTACCACAATCTCTCCATGCTGCTCATGATAGTGTGGTGGGATCAGCGCTTCTCCATCAACCCAGATATCGGCTCTCATGCCAACTGTCAAGTTGTGTATCAGCTTTCATCTGCAAGCTACACCAGCTCTGATACCAACTGCCACGCCCCCAAGCCTACAGTGGTCTTTCAGCTGTGCCGGCGAGGTGCGGCAACATCGAAGACTTTCTTTTTAACAATACATGTGCACATGGACTACGCCTAAATTCACTTTCTCCTACTTAGTTTGTGATTCTCAACCAAATATTATGCAATTATCCTTTATACTAATGAAGCCCATACTCATTCATTATCCATAGCAATTATAACAAGAACATCAACTAGCTACCCAACTAGTTCAAACATGGGGCCTAGCGTGTACAGAGATATGTTAGCATTGTGTTAGAGTATCATGGCATTTTGTGCGAAGCTACGAGGCGCTCTGCCCTCGTGCAGTCGTGCATGCCCGCTGGGGTGCCCGGCGTCTGCCCGTCGTACTAGCTATAAGGCGTTACATCCTCCTCCACCTGAAGTCGTTGTCGTCCTCGACAACATCCCCAAGCATCAAGTGAAGCCCTTGCTTACCTTATAGCCTGCTCACAATTCTATCCAAGTCCATGGCCTTGTTGTACAAAAGTGCACAACCTCTCCATCGACTCATAAGTAATAAGTCTCCATGTCACACTAGCAAATCCATCTGCACAACATCCCTGCCTTGGCCCTCCTCATTGGATGCCCATAAGTGACATCTCTACAAGTGCTCCTGCACAATGTCCCTGCATGAGGCTGCCATGCTTCATGTCTCCAACCTGATGTCCATGACCAAGTTGCCATGTAGTCCAACCAAGTAGACCCATCACAACAATCAGTCATCCCTATCGAAGCTGCAATCTTCGGTCTAGTGAACTCGGTCACCCAACCATATCATCATCACATGAGTCTCTCCATCATAGCTCCTCCACCTAAGTGTCCACCAAGACTATCTCTTGGTCTCGGCCATGAGAAGTCCACCCAAGCAACTCAAGTGTGTGCCCTCCAATCTGTCCATGAGTCATGCCGGGCACTTACCCATGTGGCTAAAGCATGACCCATTCCTCCACAACGATCATCAAGTTCCACCCTTGTCACGGGCCTTTGTACCTTCTACCATAAGACCATAAACAACCCTAATAAGTCCTGCAACAATCAACAATCCGTGTTTCTCCATACAAGGTCTCATCATATACATCCATGGTAAGATGCTCCGTAGCATTGGCAAACTGGCTTTGCCCTTCCCTGCATACGGTCCATCTACCAAATTCTCAAGTGAAACACATGCATCAAATGTACTTACATCATCATCATGATCATCATGAGGTTCCTCCATGAGAGTACCCCCATCCATACATGTCTAAAAACGGCACGATCCTGGCCCAACTTGATCAATCTCAAGCTCATCCTCCATCACGGTCATGTCTGCAACATCTTCAACTATCACGGCTTCCTCTTCCTTGTTTGCACAATATGCAACCTCATCTTGCTCCATTGTCCAACCAAGTTGAAGAAGCTCGTCTTCAACATTCTTTTCCAAGACTGCAAGCTTCTCTCGAATCCGCGGATTCTCCTTTTTCATCGCTTCAACCAATATAAGGTAAGGAAGAGCTTCCCTTCGTATTCTTCCAAACCTGACATGCCTTGTACTTCGTCTTCCCCGGTTCGTACTTCGTTTGGTACAAAGACGCCCAAACTGTGTACACCTGCCCACAAGCAGTCCCACTTGCCCACCTGACAAGTGCCCAAATCGTATGACCAGCACGTAGTACCACCTGCCCAATTCTACGACACCCGGTTCCAACCTTTACCAGCTTCACCAAGTCCCCTGCAACCATGAACTGGCCCTTGTTCCACTTGTATGTGAAACTAGCTTCCTTCAACTACAAGTACCTGCTTCCACTATCACGAGCAACTCTGCTCTAACCAGCTCAACCGAGCTCTAATACCAGCTGTCACGCCCCCAAGCCTACGGTGGTCTTTCAACCGTGCCGGCAAGGTGCGGCACCATTGAACACTTTCTTTTTAACAATACTCATGCACATGGACTACACCTAAATTCACTTTCTGCTACTTAGTTTGTGATTCTCAACCAAGTAATATGCAATTATCCTTTATACTAATGAAGCCTATACTCATTCATTATCCATAGCAATTATAACAAGAACATCAACAATTGCAACAAGTATAAAGGGGAGGGGCAACTCCCCGTAATGTGAGTCTGCCCAATAATATATTAAGAATATCAGTTTACAATATACAAGTGTGTCTTGCCGAACCAAGTCTCACACATAACCGAATATTACAAAGAGAGGCAAACTTGCCTCTTATAACAATCTTGTGCACCTCTTGCACGAAGGGCAGTGCTCACGCGAGCCACCAAAATCCCTTTGCCAAGTCCTACACAAAATCTGCACACCGTTCATACACCTGGGCACACCGCCCAACCTTCGTCCAACTCCAAGAATGTTACCAAGCGTATAGGCCTCTATGAGACATGCGCATGAGATATGCGCATTCTCCTTTTCCTTCTACGCACACTTCTTGAGTCCTTAGCGAAGATCCAAGTGATGTTCGTTGTATCCCAAATGAGCTCCAACTGCACTTACTTATACACGTCCAAGGGTGGGGTGGTGGCTCACCCGGCCGACCACCCAAGGTTGGTTTACACACCCCCTTCACAAGGCTTGAACGCCCATTTAGAGGTCGGCTATCCATGATAGAAGTTGGTCGTTCCATCCTCAAACCATCGTATAAACCTTATGCCTTCGTCCCCTTGATTTTCGATAAGTGTCATTGAAGTCTGCACTTTCGTCGCAAATAACTCGTGGTAACGTCGCATCGTCATGCAGTGCTACCCGGCGCTCCACCCGCGTGCGGTCGTGCACGCCCGCCTGTCGCACAACTATAAGGCATTACATCCTCCTCCACCTGAAGTCATTGTCGTCCTCGACAACATACCCAAGCATCAATATCCATGATGTCAACTCCTCCTAACATATGACAAACATCCCCGCACATATGTAGGACTCCATCTCCACCATGTCTCATCTAGGCAACCAACTGTTACCAAGATAGTCCATACCAAAGTATGTCATAGATGTCCATGACCATCGACCACCTACCACAATCTCTCCATGCTGCTCTCCATCATGGAAGGTTGATCCTTCCAACATCAAGCTACATGTCTGCTACAACAATGTCTCAACTCCATCATGTGCATCATCTTCACCATGTGCAAAACTGTCTATGATATATCAACAAGTGGTAACACACCTCAACCATGTGCCAACATCTCATCTCAACAATCGAAAGTCATCTCAATCCATGACCATCAACCATCATGTCACAATCTCCACATGTTGCTTCGTCACGGAAGGCTAGTCCTTCCATCTCAAGTTACATGCTCACTGCAACATATCATGTCGACCTCATCATGTGTCGTCCCCATGTGAACTGCTGCCATGATACTCGAACTCTCGGTGTGTCACATCCATGTCCATGAAGCTACCTCCATCACATCTGCAATGTGTCATCCCCTCAAGTCATAGAAACAAGTATACACCTGTCTCATCTATCCATGTGCTGCCCATGATCAAAGACCAATCAGCTCCAATGTGTAGAAGTAGTTGAGTCTCGGCTCAACCCATACCCAAGTGTTGCCACCAAGGCATCATCATCATCGTAACTCCATCACTCCAAAGTGCCTCATATCGATCCTCTACATCAAGTCACTCTTTCAAGCCATGTCCCATGCATGTACTTGAAAGTATGCACCACATCCTGCATCAAAGTCTCTGACCTCAGCTCCTTAATGCATCAGATCCTCTAAGTCCACCATATATGAAGTCCTCAAAAGTCACAACAATCTCATGTCATCATGAGCTCCATAAGCCATCCCCAACCAACACTCTAGCAAGCATACAAGTATCGGCCCAAAGGTCTCTGCAAGATGCCTCAGCTCTCCATGTAGTAAGAATGCCCAATAGCCTTCTCACAATTCTATCCAAGTCCATGGCCTTGTTGTACAAAAGTGCACAACCTCTCCATCGGCTTATAAGTAATAAGTCTCCATGTCACACTAGCAAATCCATCTGCACAACATCCTTGCCTTGGCACTCCTCATTGGATGCCCATAAGTGACATCTCTACAAGTTCTCCTGCACAATGTCCCTGCATGAGGCTTCCATGCTCCATGTCTCCAACCTGGTGTCCATGACCAAGTTGCCATGTAGTCCAACCAAGTAGACCCATCACAACAATGAGTCATCCATATCCAAGCTGCAATCTTCGGTCTAGTGAACTCGGTCACCCAACCATATCATCATCACATGAGTCTCTCCATCATAGCTCCTCCACCTAAGTGTCCACCAAGACTATCTCTTGGTCTCGACCATGAGAAGTCCACCCAAGCAACTCAAGTGTGTGCCCTCCAATCTGTCCATGAGTCATGCCGGGCACTTAGCCATGTGGCTAACGCATGACCCATTCCTCCACAATGATCATCAAGTTCCACCCTTTTCACGGGCCTTTGTACCTTCTACCATAAGGTCACAAACAACCCTAAAAAGTCCTGCAACAATCAACAATCCTTGTTTCTCCATACAAGGTCTCATCATAAACATCAATGGTAAGATGCTCCCTAGCATCGACAAACTGGCTTTGCCCTTCCCTGCATATGGTCCATCTACCAAATGCTCAAGTGAAATACATGCATCAAATGTACTTACATCAGGATCATGATCATCATGAGGTTCCTCCATGAGAGTACCCCCATCCATACATGTCTGCAAACTGCACGATCCTGGCCCAACTTTATCAATCTCAAGCTCATCCTCCATCATGGTCATGTCTGCAACATCTTCAACTATCACGGCTTCCTCTTCCTTGTTTGCACAATCTGCAACCTCATCTTGCTCCATTATCCAACCAAGTTGAAGAAGCTCGTCGTCAACATTCTTTTCCAAGACTACAAGCTTCTCGAATCTGGGGATTCTCCTTTTTCATCCGCTTCAACCTGTAAAAGGTAAGCAAGAGCTTCCCTTCGCATTCTTCCAAACCTGCCATGCCTTGTACTTCGTCTTCCCCGGTTCGTACTTCGTTTGGTCCACAGATGCCCAAACCGTGTACACCTGCCCACACGCAGTCCTACTTGCCCACCTGACAAGTATCCAAATCGTATGACCAGCACGAAGTACCGCCTGCCCAATTCTACGACACCCGGTTCCAACCTTTACCAGCTTCACCAAGTCCCTTGCAACCATGAACCAACCCTTGTTCCACTTGTATGTGAAACTAGCTTCCTTCACCTGCAAGTACCTGCTTCCACTGTCACGAGCAACTCTGCTCTAATCAGCTCAATCGAGTTCTGATACCAACTGTCACGCCCCCAAGCCTACGGTGGTCTTTCAACCGTGCCAGCGAGGTGCGACACCACCGAACACTTTCTCTTTAACAATACTCGTGCACATGGACTACACCTAAATTCACTTTCTCCTACTTAGTTTGTGATTGTCAACCAAGTATTATTATGTTATCCTTTATACCAATGAGCACCCATACACATTCATTATCCACAACATTATATAAGAGAAATGCAACAGTATAAAGGGAGGGGCAACTCCCTGCAATATGAGTCTGCCCAACAATATATTATACAAGCTTTCGTTTTTACAATGCACAAGTTAAATCTTCGGAAACCCCAAATTTACACTTAGCCAAATATACAACTTCGGCAAACTCGGTTGCTCAGCTCATCGGCACCTCCGCACGGTTGCCGCAAGACTCACCAACCCTTCGTTCACCTCGTCGCACCATTATGTCGTTTGCCCAACTCGGGCGCGCCTACAAGTCGCCACACACGGGTGCCTCCAACCGAGACACACCTTCATTCACAATCTCAACACTTCACCATTTCGTTGTGCACGACGTGCCCTCACCCGGCTGCCCGTCCACATGTCCACCCGTTCACCCGTTCAACTTTGCCCAAGTCACCGCACGACTTCACCCGGGTCGCCACACGACTTCACCCGGTTCGCCTGGACGACCTCACCCGGGTCACCACATGACCTCGCCTGGGTCACCCAAACGACCTCACTCGGGTCGCCACATGACCTCGCCCGAGTCGCCCGAATGAACTCCCGAACAACCTGCCTGAACGATCTCCCGAACGACCTGCCCGAACGATTGCCCGAACGACCTGCCCGAACGACTATCCAAACGAACTGCCTAAACGACCTACCCTAATGACTGTCTGAACGACTTTCCCGAACGACTGTCCGAATGACCTGCCTGAACGACCTGCCCGAACGACTGTCTGAATGACCTGCCTGAACGACCTGCCCGAACGACTGTCCGAACGACCTGCCTAAATGACTTTTCTGAACGACTTTCCTGAACGACTTTTCCGAACAACTTCCCGAACGATTTTTCTAAACGACTGTCCGAACGAGTTTCCCGAACGAATTTCCTGAACGATTGTTCGAACGAGTTTCCCGAACGACCATTCGAACGATTTTCTCGAACGAATGTTCGAAAGACTTTTCTAAACGAGTTCTCACCTGAGTTCCGCCCGTCGTGTGGGCTCATCCACGCACTTCAAAACTCCTAGTTTGAACTTGTTGATCAAATGCTTCATGGTCGTTGCCTCCAAACACACTCCAATATATATGGGCGGGTGGCGGGTTTTGTCACCCAGCCGACCCACACCAAACACCCAGCCAACTCGTTCATAATATGTTGTCTCGCCCCGGAGGATGGTAGGCCTGCCCAACTCATGGGACCACCCCCTCAACTCGCCCAACACCTTATAAACTCACCCAAGGTTCATTTTGTTTCATGTTTTGCACGCACTTCGCATGGTGGAGTCGCCCTACCCATCGTACGAACCACAGGTCCTCACATCCTCCCCCACTGGAAGTCATTGTTGTCCTCGACAATATCTCATCCCGGCAACCATCTATCACCAAGATCACCATACCAAGGTATACATCCATCGGTATGTCATACATCGGAAATCATCTCAATCTATGACCATCGATGACCCTGTCACAATCTCCACATGCCTCTCTCCATCGTGGAAGGCTGGTCCCTCCATCTCAAGCTACATGCCCACTGCAACATATCGTGTTGACCTCATCATGTGTCATCCCATGTGAACTGCTGCCATGATACTCCAACACGATGCCAACACATCTCTGCACATTATTAACCCCCATGTATGAACTAGTCGGATGGTCAGTCCAACTGTCACGCTCAAACCATGAGAATGCACATCCTCATGCCACCATCAGTCGTTTCTCAAAACATCCTGTCACATCCTAAACTCAATCAAGAATCCATCCATATAAGCGTAAGCCATGCTCAGGTCCATGAAGTAACCCTCATCTCATCTGCAACATGTTGTCTAAAGTAGTTGAGTCTCGGCTCAACCCATGTCCAAGTGTTCCACCAAGGCATCATTATCATCATAACTCCATCACCTCAAAGTGTCTCATATCTATCCTCCACATCAAGTCACTCTTCCAAGCCATGTCCCATGCATGTACTTGAAAGTATGCACCCCATCTTGCATCAAAGTCCCTGACCTCAGCTCCTCAATGCATCATATCCTCCAAGTCCACCATATATGAAGTCCCCAAAAGTCACAACAATCTCATGTCATCATGAGCTCCATAAGCCATCCCAAACCAACATCCCAGCAAGCATACAAGTCTCGGCCCAAAGGTCTCTGCAAGATGCCTCGCTCTCCATGTAGTAAGAATGTCCCATAGTCTACTCACAACTCCATCCAAGTACATGGCCTTGTCGTACAAGAGTGCACAACCTCTCCATCGGCTCATACATAAAACATCTCCATGTCACATTAGCAAATCCATCTGCACAACATCCTTGCCTTGGAACTCCTCATTGGATGCCCATAAGCGACATCTCGACAAGTGCTCCCACATAATGTCCCTGCATAAGACTGCCATGCTCCATGTCTCCAACCTGATGTCCATGACTAAGTTGTCCATGTAGTCCAACCAATTAGACCCATCACAACAATCGGTCATCCCCATCCAAGTCTACAATCTTCGGTCTAGTGGGTCACAAAGATGTTTGGTTATGACTTTGAAATCATCTACAAAAAAGGGAAGCAAAATGTGGTGGCAGATGCACTCTAAAGAAGGGATGAGGATGTGGAAGCATTGTTGTGTTCCATTTCTATTATCCAACCAGATTGGATAAATGAAGCAAGTGAGGAATGGAAGAATGACGAAGAAGTGTGGGCACTTATTCGAAAGTTACAACAATATTCCACTACGTCTGATACATTTAGTTGGAAAAATGATTTGTTATGGTACAAAGATCGGTTATACCTCTATAACAATTCCCAGCTAAAACAAAAGATTCTTATGGAATTGCACACTTCTCCCTTAGGAGGGCACTCGGGATTTTTAAAAAGTTACCATAGGTTTAAGAAGGAATTCTTTTGGGATGGCCTTAAATCAGATATTCAAAAGTTTGTGACGGAATGTTTGGTTTGCCAAAAAAATAAACTTGAAACAATTAAGACGTCGGGTCTATTACAACCTTTGTCCATTCCAAGCCAACTTTGGGAGGAGGTTTCAATGGATTTTATCACAGGTCTACCCAAGTTTGAGTGAAAGAGTGTCATCATGGTGGTAGTTGACAGACTTACCAAGTATGCACACTTTTGTGCATTATCACATCCATTTAAAGCCAGTACAGTTTCTACTGCATTTATGGAAACAATTCAAAAGCTACATGGAAACCAAAGATTATTGTAAGTGACAGAGATCCCATTTTCACTGGAAATTTTTGGACAAAATTATTTTCTTGTCTTGGTACTCAGTTAGCTCATAGCTCATCTTATCATCCTCAATCTGATGGGCAAACTGAGATAGTAAACCAATGTTTGGAAGGATATCTTCGTTGCTTTGTATCTGATAAACAGGCACAATGGGTCAAATGGTTGCCTCTGGCTGAA
>APFE030180880.1:111780-123638 GCA_000404065.3 Pinus taeda | reverse complement strand
ATTTCGAGTCCGAGCTAGGTGTTCTGCAGTCCACCTGCTCAATCGAGCACAGAGCTCTCGTGTACACACTCCGCCACACAGGCACTTCAAGCCTCACAGGCAATTCTGCCACACAGGCAAGCTAGCTTCTATAGGCACTTCAGCCTCACAGGTGACAAAGATCAGGCTCACTCAATCTGAGCTCTGATACCAAGATAAAATATGCACTGAATTGAAAAGGAAGAGATGTAGCTCTCAAGTGTGGCCTGCACCTGGAGACTACACTCACAAAACTTGAGAGATGTCTCTCGTTCACTCTATTACCCTTCAATCAAAAGATTACATCATTAAATACAATACTAGGAAATAGGAAGTTGTACCCAAACCCCATAACTATAGGAACTAATCCTAAACTAGGGAGAAAGTTACAACAATGTAACTATTTTCTCCATTAATAACAAAATAATATTAATTATTCTCAACTATTTTGGGCCAAAAATAGCATGGCAGTGAAGAAGGCTGTGTTTTAAGAATTAGGAGCTTTGTCATTGTAATTCATCTCAATATAAAAGTTAATGAGGAAGGTAACACAAGTCCCATTTTCAAGAGTAATGAAGTTTAGTGGAAACATAATAGTATTAATATTTTAAACACGAAACTAATACGAGTGGATAGTGATTTAATTTTTTCACTCGTAATTTTTTTATATAAAGCTAGAGGTCCAATTTCTTCACGTGCAATTTTTTTTTACAAACAAAAATTATTTAAATGTTCTGTATAGTTATTTAATTTTATTTTTTTTAGATTTTTTTTAAATTTTATTTTTTCCAATATAAATAAAATTTCCACTTTGATGACAGACATATATTTTACACATCATACTAAGATATAAAATAAGCCATCATATTAAGATATAAAATAAGCCAATTAGGTCGTGGGAATCTAAATTTTTCTAAAAACATCAATAGTAAAAATTAATTTGAAAATCAAATCTTTGTTTTATAGATCACTACCAAAAAACCATTAATATTTAAACAAATTAAATTAAATTAAAATTATATAACCTTTTACAATAATATTTTATGATTTACAATAATTTTTAATTCAAATCTTATCACATGTTTTTTTAATCTTAATCTTCATTGCTTGAATTAGTAAAGCACTTTAATCAAATTAGTAATAAACTTCACATTTGTTTGTGTATTAAGAAAATGTACACATGGTGATAGTGGTCCCTGTTAGCCCTATTGGCATGTCGTCCAAAATGGATCCAAAACACTCTCTAAGTCTTCGAAATCGTTTAAAAAATCGTTCAAAATATCAAAACAACCCATGAGAAGATTCCTTAGAGTGGTGGAAAAACACTATCGGGAGGCAAAAACCCAAGGAAATAGAAAAAAAAAGAACTATTGGTGGTGGCAATAGTGAATGCATAGGAGCCGTCGGATCTGGCCAATCAACGGTCCAAATCTAGTTGGCAGATCGCAATCGGCGGTGGCATTCTATGAATATCGACACAGACTATGTCGAACTTGCAATGGCGATCGGCGGAGTCAACGTGGACCATCGATCAAGCGCGAAGATCGACGGCCCACGTTGCATCGCAGAATCACAATCAGCCAACACAACAGAGCACTGACCAAATGGCTCGGGGTTATCGCGATATGCTGTTGTGATCAATCGCATCAAAGCTTCACAAAGGAGTGGGGCTTATACCTATATAGGTGTCCGATGCGATAAAATGGACCCGAAAGGGTTCCTTAAAGCTATTGTATATTATGTTAGATCTACCATAAGCCATTTTTACATTGTTTTCACAATCTTTAACATATTTTAAAAATACAAAGGAGCAAGGCCGAAGCAACCTGTGATAGCAATGAGGACAGACCCAATAGAGGAATAGACTATATTTAAGGACTCTTGAAGTCTGAAAACAACAATGTTTTGGTGGAATTTCACAGTGTTGCAGTGTTTCTCTGTGTAAAATAGAAAATGATTGTTTTTGGCATTCCAAAGATTCGAAGGCCAGAGGCCCTCTTACATTGCAGAATAGGTGGCCACCTCCCCTTTATGCATTATGCAATGATCATGTAACGCTATAGGAGGGATTCGAGTGGATAGAGACCGGGAGACAGAAAGCCGAAAAAGGAAAAAAAAAATAGTGCAACACAACCGAACCAAGAGAAATGGTCATGGAGCATCGTCGGCACGAGAAAGCTACCTGGCAGCGTGACAAAATTACCAAAATGTGGTTACTCTGCTGTTAGAAAAAGAAACCTCCGAGCTCATGCTTATCTAGTCATTGCATCAAGTCGTTCAAAAGACAGAGAAGATAGATTAAGACCTCTCAAGCGTTAGAGGGTTCGAGAGCATTGTAAAAGGCCTATAAAAGGTTGAAAGTTCAGAGGATCAAGGGTTCAACTTTTGGAGACTGTGGAGACTCTACTCTTCTCAGTGTCTCATCCTCATTCCAGAAATATAAGATTCTTTTGCTATTACATGTTCAATTCCCATTTTCTCCTATGTTCTAAGGTTTCACTTGAATAGGTTATTCATGTTTTCTTTTGTGTCTAATACAAGCTTTGTTCACTTTTTGTAGCTAGTCATTCATATGTCTTTATGTATGCATCTACTGGTACAGTCAGTATTCTCCACCTATCCATTGAATCTATAAACGATTGAGCATTAGTAGTCCAAAGCCTTGTAAAGTTGAGGGTGTTCATGCATGTTTTGAGTGAAAAAAGAGTTGAAACAGTCATCTGACTTGATCCAAACCATCATCCATTCCAATAGTTTCAAGAACGATATTGAATATTTATATGTTACCAGGCATCTCCGAGCTACAACCTAGGAGAGCTTCCTCGAGTGCTAACATAATTGGCACCAATGTCGGGGAGAGGAAACTGAAGCTTAGCTTCCTTGGGAGATGACACATATATAGCTTTGATGATAGACAAAGTATGGTCACTTTTTTGGTTCTAATAATTTCTCTGGTGATTCTACTGGAGGACGAACCTCTTGGTGTCTCCACTTCATAATTATGGCTCAGTTTGTGAGGCATACTCGAAGAAATGCTCAGAAGCCACAAACCAACCCTGTATCTGACCCTGAAAAAATCATCAATGAAAGAAATGCATTGCAGAAAGGAGCATCAGGTTTAGGTAGCTCTAAAAAATATTTTATATCTCTTCAAGAAAATCATGTAATAGAACAAATACATGTTGAGAGTATAGCATCTAATACTAGCAGTGAAGAAAAAATCTCAGAGATTCATAGAGCTCCTTATTCTTTAGGTTCTCCTTCCGATCTAAGCCCGAAGGAAGCCTCTCTTCCTATCCATCATACTCCCTTAGTCCTATCAGCCACTCCTAACCACTCTTTCATTCAGAATTCCAGTACCCTTATAGCCACCACAACTATGGCAGGTCCACAAGCACCCACCAAAATGGAAAGAATCATAACTGCTAGGTATGGACCTCTTGTACTACCCACTCCTTTGAATGCCATGCCTACTGGAGAATATTAGAATTATAGGCCTAAGTTCAATGGGATTGAAGGTGTTTCAGCTGAGGAACATCTTGAATCATTCTATAGCTATGCTGATAACCTAGACATTAGTGAAGATGATGTGTGGATGAGAGTCTTTGTCCAAAGCCTAGATGGAGAGGCTAGAAAATAGTTTAGAGAACTGGCCCCAATGTCTATAGCAGATATTGAGGCTTTAGATGATGTATTCCTAAAGCATTGAGGGGATAAGAAGAATCTTCTCTACTACCACACTGAGTTTGGGAATTTAAAGAGGAAAAATTGTGAGTTATTGTCTGATTTTAATAAAAGGTTTAACCATATGTACAACAAGATACGAGCTGAAGTAAAACCCACCACTACCTCTGCTAAACTCACCTATGCTAGTGCCTTTTCTTTTGACTTTTGTCTACTGTTGAGGGAGAGACGACGTACTACCTTGGCTGATATGCAGGATGCAACCTTGCAAGTAGAATCAAACATCATGATTGTAGAGAAGCTCAAGGGAAATGTTGATAGAAGGAGACAGAGGGGCGAATCTTCGTCATCTTCAAATCCCAAGATAGATAAAATGACCAAGATGATAGATTCATTAGCCTCTGAAGTCTCCAAATTAAAGGTTGAGCAATACCCTGGGAAAGGAAGAGTTCCTAATACCTTTGCTCCTAGAAATCCAAATCCATATAGAAGAGCTAATGAGCAGTTGTAGATTCTGTAATGAAGCAAAGATGCTAATGAAGACCAAAGGTTGAAGACCCCTTTCGAGAATGTAGTCATGGAAGAAGAGCAATTTGAAGAAGATGATGAGATCCATTGTATAGAAGACAAAGACAGTACATCCTTTTTTACCTCAACTACCTATGAAAAGTCATTATTCAATGACCAGATCATCCAAGAGTGGGATGGTGGAGCCGTTCTGAAAATTGATGATCAACACATATATGATCTCAGGTTGAAGATGAATAATGCTAAGGAAACTCCTATTCAAATAGCTGCTATCCCTACAATACAGCAAGCTAAAAAGCTTAGATGAGCATCAGTTGATCCCATCATCCTCAAAGCTCCAACTCACGAGGTAAGAGGCCTTGATAGGTCTCCTTCTCCTTTCAGTTTTGAATCATAAATTCAGAAGCTAAGAATACCTATACCTCTGATTGAACTAGTGAAGAATGAGTCCTTCAAGTGATCTATCCTCAAGACCCTTGAGCCTAAAGCCATCTTAATTTTAGGTATTTTCCATGCTAGAGAAATTTATTTCAATTTTTTTTCCACATTAGCAATCACATCAGCATAAATTAAATTGTAGATAGAGCATAAATATAAATCGTAGAAGACAAGCCAAGACAAAAGGACACAAGATGTGGTGTTAGCCAGGAACAAACCCCACAATGTGGGGAAACCCTTGATCAATTCTTCTTTTATGTTCTTCAAAGTTCAGTAGAGAAAGTGAGAGAGATAGTACATTTACAATAGAATTCAATCACTTTGACTTTTGATATCAGCATGAGATCAGTTGAAGAAATATTTCTTCAATTAATTCTCTAAGGTGACTCGTTCACCTATCATAATGTTGCATCTCGTCTATTTGCTGCACATTACCATGTGACACCTTGTTGTACCATCACAAGTGTTGAACCTTGATGACTGAGCTGCTCTCATCTTCATGCTGCTCATCATGCTGCATCTTCCATGGTCTTATTCATAATCAAGTTGCCCATGCTCATGATCTCATTCATCATTATGCTGCCCATGCTCATATCATCATACATCATTATGCTGCCCATGATCATATCATCATGCTGCTTACTATGCTACCCATGATCTCATACATCATGCTACCTTCCTTTGGAAACAGATGCTCCAGCTATTTCGGCAGTTCCCGGTAGTTCCAGCTTTTCCAGTAGTTCTGGCTTTTCCAGCAGTTCCGACAGTTCCGACATTTCTGGCTTTTTTGGCTTTTCCTGTATTTCCGACTTTTCTAGTAGTTTCGACTTTTCTGGCAGTTCTGACTTTTCTAACAGTTTCGGCTTTTCTGGCTTTTTCAATAGTTCTAGATTTTCAAGTTTTTCCAGATTTTCCTACAGTTCCAGCTTTTCCAACTTTTCTGACAGTTCTGGCTTTTCCAATTTTTTCAGATTTTCTGGCTTTTCTGGTAGTTCAAGCTTTTTTGGCTTTTCCTTAATATTTCTCCTCCTACTAAAACCCAAAGACAAGTAGAGAGAGGAAGAGATCCAAGTGTGTGTAGAAATGTCTTGAAGTCCTCTTCTATTTATACTAAAACATAGAGGTTGAATACACATGACTGTTGGGAAACTGAGCCTACATAAGTTGCTGGCCGACTTAACAATTTTTCCATAGCATAAATAAATTCATAGCTTCATAAATACTTATCAGAATTGGATGATCTTTAGATCAATCCTACACCTCTCAATGAGAGGGATCCAATAAAAATATCAAGTACCATAATAAATATGACCCAGATAGAGTTTGGCCCTAGTTGCCAATTTTAACACTTCGTCTCAACTAGGGAAAACTCCATCAACTGATCCATATGTCCAATTGTACTATCTCTGCCATCAGTGCCTTGCACTACTCTACTCAGCTTTGCTAGCTCTGCTTAGGTCTATTGGCTCTTCTCAGCTCTGTTAGCTCTGCTCTGCTTTTCTAGCTCTGCTGGCTCTACTCAACTCTGATGGCTCTGCTCAACTTAGCTCTGTTGAACAATGAAGAAGAAGAATTGATCGAGAATGTGTCATACCATTCTCCACTGACCCAAAGTTAGTCTCAGAGTGTGTACCACTGGTCCCAAACTAGTCCTCAACCGACTCGAAGTCAGTGTCATAGTAGGTACAACTCCTACCACTGGTCCCAGACCAGTGCTCCACTGAATCGAAGTTAGTCTTAGAGTATGTACTATTGGTCCCAAACCAGTCCTCAACTGACTCGAAGTCAGTGTCATAGTGGGTACAACTCCTACCATTGGTCCCAGACCAGTACTCTACTGACTCGAAGTTATTCTCAAAGTATGTACCACTGGTTGCAAACGAGTCCTCAACCGACCCGAAGTCAGTGTCATAGTGGGTACAACTCCTACCACTAGTCCCAAACCAGTATCAATGATCCCAAATCAATGGAGGTCATCCTAGCATAGGGATTACAGTAGATACAACGATGCATCCATTGGTACTACTGTGGTCCGTATCCTAATTTCCTTGCTCATTGATCAGATGAGAGATACTTCCCATGAGTCCCAGACTACATGGGCAGGATGCCTCGACAAGAGAACTTAATCAATATTGTCCTCATAGGAGAACTAATCATCCTGCTACGCAATCGCCATGGAGAACACATCATCCAGGCCTCACATGAGAACTAATCATCTTGCTACACAATTTCCATGGAGAACACATCACCCAGGCCTCACGGGAGAACTAATCATCCTACTACACAATCACCATGGAGAACACATCATCTAGGCCTCACAGGAGAACTAATCATCCTGCTACACAATCACCATGAAGAATACATCATCTAGGCCTCTCAAGAGAACTAATCACCCTACTACACAATCGCCATGGAGAACACATCATCCAGACCTCACAAGAGAACTAATCATCCTACTACATAATCACCATGGAGAACACATCATCCAAACCTCACATGAGAATTAATCATCCTGCAACACAATCGTCATGGAGAACACATCATCCAGAGCTCACAGGAGAATTAATCATCCTACTACACAGGAGAGCCAATCATCCTGTCCCACAAAAGAGTGAATCATCTTGTCCCACAATAGAGCGAATCATCCTATCCACAGGGGAGCGAATCATCCTGTCCCACAAGAGAGTGAATCATCTTGTCCCACAAGAGAGCGAATTATCATGTCCATAGGAGAGCGAATCATCCTGTCCCACAAAAGAGTGAATCATCTTGTCCCACAAGAGAGCAAATCATCCTATCCACAGGAAATCGAATCATCCTATCCTAGTGTGCACCACCAGGGGAGGGTGAGTCACCCTGTGGTCGTATGTTGCTCCAATAAGAACTGCAAGCCCCCAAAGCTCCCAGAGCTCAATGTATGCAACATGCAAGACCTTTTTACAAGGGTCTCTCAATGACTCCAACTCGTTCGAGAAAATCACAAGTTTGATCTTTCCTTGGGGCTCTGACAAAGTGTAGTGACTTGTACATCATCACAGTGCAATGGAGCCTCCTTGCTCATTGACTTACCATATCCCAGATAAGGCAGTATCTGATGTCTATATGCTAGAGCAATCATTGAATATGGAATTCCTCAATAATCGAATCCCACCTCTGGTTGTCATAGAGAGTCACAGTGGTATTCATCATGTGTACTCACTGAAGAGTTTCCACAACTCGGGAACTTCATACGACGTCATACTCATAGTTATGTATCCGGTCTCGGTGGTACTTATAACAACTGATTTCTGTTTCCTACTCATAAATGATATCAAAGAAGAATCCAAAGAGAACCAGCACCGAGAAGTGCTCTAATGATCCTCCACACTGCCTGCCCAGTCAACATCCGAATAATCATGTAGTTTTCATATTTCTGGTGGTGTATCTCAATCCATGAGAGATTGTGCCCCGAAGATATCTCGGAGGATTCTTGGCACCAATTCAATGAGGCTCAACCAAATATGAGCTCACCATGATAATTTCAAAACATATGTCCGGACTTCACCAAGAACATCAACGTGATTGAGTTTATAAAACTCAGAGGCATTTCCCAAATCTGGTCCAACATCACTACCATATAACTTCTGAAAGTTAATATCCTCAAGGTAGTCACATGCTTGTAGTTTATCATTCCGCATTCGGAATTCAACTCCCTCTTACTTCTACAAATGAGAGGGTCTGCACCTGTCAGAAATAGGTTGTCCTCATGAGGTGCCAGTATGAGAGGTCTATCATCCACAACCTTCGGGTAATGGTTTGGATTGGTTTCACTCCTAGTGAATCTCAGATTCATCAAACAGCTATCAATCCTCTCATACTACGCTTGGGGTGTTTTGCTTCAAGCCATAGAGGTCTTTCTTCCACCAGTATACATGAGATTCCCTTTCATGAATCTCAAACTCCACAGGTTGTTGCAAACCGGTGGACCTGCTACATGAGGGGAATCATCCCCTTGTAATATTTTCCTTTGATACATCTCAGACATGTACCTTCATTCTCTTTTTGAATTCAGGTATCCTGGTCACCATCTAACTCACAGACCACCGATGCTGAGTCAATGGACATGGTCCCCAATGGACTTGATACAACCCTAAACTCTAAAACATGTTTGAAAAAACTATTTCCAAACACGTACCTTTCCATTGATGAGTTCCACCCTGAAACCTTAAACTTCAATTTCCGAGATGGACACCAGGTTCTTCTTGCAATCGGGTAGATAAAAGAGATTCTGGGGTTCTTTGCATTCTTTGAAGAGTCAACCATTTCCTTGATGACCTGCATTACTTATCATTCCTCTGATCATTGAAGATGTCCCTAGAATGATTTTTATCTTCATTAAGAGATGTGTCTCTGCTCTTTGAATGATGGTCGAAGTTATTGCAACCAAGGCATCTGCCTTTCCTTCCACCCTTAGGTCTGAACTTCCCAATGAAGTGATCTTTCACTCTGCCATTCTGATAATATTCTCTGCTTCCACTTCACCCTTAGTGAAATTAGAAGAGAGATGTGGAGCTCATTGATCCTTTTGTCTTGTCCCTATTGTCTTTGGTGATTGCTCTTTCACTCTTGCTTGGGCATTTTCTTCACCTTAGCTCTGATACCATGTTAATTTTAAGTATGTTCAATGCTTGAGCAATTCATTTAAATTTTTTTTCCACATTAGCAATCACATCAACATAAAGTAAACTGCAAATAGAACATAAATATAAATAGCAGAAGACAAGCCAAGACAAGGGGACACAAGATGTGGTGCTAGACAGGGACAAACCGCACAATGTGGGGAAACCCTTAATCAATTCTTCTTTTATGTTCTCCAAATTTCAACAGGGAAAGTGAGAGAGATAGTACATTTTCAATAAAAGTCAATCACTTTGACTTTTGATATCGGCATGAGATCAATTGAAGACATATTGCTTCAACTAATTCTCTAAGGTGACTCAATCACCTATCATAGTGCTGCATCTCGTCTATTTGTTGCACATTACAGTGTGACACCTTGTTGTACTGTCACAAGTGTTGAACCACGATGACTGAGTTGCTCTCATCTTCATGTTACTCATCAGGTTGCATCTTCCATGGTCTTATTCATCATCAAGCTACCCATGCTCATAATCTCATTCATCATTATGTTGCCCATGCTCATATCATCATGCATCATTACGTTGCCCATGCTCATATCATCATGCTGCTTATTATCCTTTCCATGATCTCATACATCATGCTATCTTCCTTCGGAGATAGATGCTTTGGTTGTTTCAACAGTTCCCGATAGTTCTGGCTTTTCGGGTAGTTCCATCTTTTCTGGCAGTTCCGACAGTTCTGGCATTTTCGTCTTTTCCAACTTTTCTATCTTTTCATGCTTTCCAGCTTTTCCTGCGTTTCTGGTTTTTCTGGCGTTTTTGGCTTTTTCGACAGTTTTGGCTTTATCGTTAGTTCCGGCTTTTCCAATTTTTCTGGCAGTTCCGGCAATTCCAGCTTTTCTAGCTTTTCTAGCTTTTTGGCTTTTCTGATATTTTTTGTTTTTTCGACTTTTCTGGCTTTTCCATCTTTTTCAGCTTTTCCGACAGTTTTGACTTTTTCGACTTTTCCTTAGGATTTCTCCTCTTACTAAAACCCAAAAACAAGTAGAGAGAGGAAGAGATCTAATTGCGTGTAGAAATGACTTGAAGTCCTCTTTTATTTATACTAAAATGTAGAGGTTGAATAGACATGACTGTTGGGCTTCTGAGCCTAGATAAGTTGTTGGCTGACTTAACAATTTGTCCATAACATAAATAAATTCATATCTTCATAAATAATTATCTGAATTGGATGATATTTAGATCAATCCTACACCTGTCAATGAGAGAGATCTAATAAAAATATCAGTTACCATAAATAATATGACCCAAATGGAGTTTGGCCCTAGTTGCCAATTTTAACAAGCCATCCAAGCCTCCACCGACGATGTAAATCTACAAGATGACAAACCAGTGGTTATTCTCGACTTAATGATTGAAAATTGTGATCAAAACTCCCCATCGTTCTATCTATCTTTGACTATTCATGACAAAATCCTTCACCACTGCCTTTTGGACATTGGAGCCATCCATAATCTAATGCCCAAGGTTGTCATGGATGAGTTGGGCCTTGACATTACCATGTCTTATCATGACCTATTTTCTTTTGACTCTAGAAAAGTGAAATGTTTGGGACTAATCAAGGACCTAGTGATCACCTTGTCTCAGCAACCCATGAATAACATGATGATGGATATTGTGGTAGCAAATGTACCCCCCAAGTTTGCCATGTCGCTCTCCAGAGGTTGGATCAAGAGATTAGGTGGAACATTGTAAAATGATCTGTCCTATGCTATTGTCCCAATTTTTGGAGATGATAATAGAAGATTATACAAGGAAGATTAGTTGGCTTATATCATCAATGATGAGAGGAATCCCACTAATCATCCCATCTACGTTGTCGACACTGATTTTGGAACCTGTATTGAAGAATCCAGTTGGCCTCCACACAGCTTAAGAAACCGGTTTGCTAGACACAGAGGAAGAAGCCCCACAAATTTGGGACATGTTCTTTGATGGAGCTTGCTGTAAGGAAGCTGCAGGGGCAGGCGTAGTCCTTGTGTCCCCCACACAATAATACATTCATTTATCTTTCAAGTTAACTTTTTAGGTCACAAATAACATAACAGAATACGAAGCTTTGATATTGGGTTTAAACACTACTAAAGAAATGGGCATCAAAGGTCTGAAGGTGTATGGAGACGCAGACCTTATCATTCAGCAGGTCAACAAAACTTTCTAGGAAAAGCATCTAAGGCTCAAAGCATATAGAAATAATGTAAACTTTGAAATGGGAGCTCTAGCCAAAAAACCCCGAAAAAACATCAAAAACAGTGCTAAAAATGAAAAGTGTTGATGCTAGAATAACACTTTTTTCTTTTCTTGGGTAAATTTTCAACATGTTTTAAAAACGACGGTCAAAACCAATTTTTTGCGCAAAAATTATCAAAAAAACACTCTCAAAACAAAAAGTGTCAATGCTGAGAGAACACTTTTTTGTTTTTCAAAAGTAAAATTTCAACATTTCGAAATAATGGTGTAAAATATTTTATCATGACCCTGAAAAACATTAAATTTAAAAAAATAAATAAA
>APFE030180880.1:85180-95376 GCA_000404065.3 Pinus taeda | reverse complement strand
AAAAGGTATTTTCCAAGGTTAATCTTCAAAGGGTGTCTTCAGGGATATTGAAATTCATACTTAGGAGACCTCAATGCAAGTGTTTTCAAGTTGTGTCACTGGTCACAGGTCCGTAAATGTGTCCTCCAATGTGTGACAGCGGGGGGGGGTAACAAGGACGGTGACCAACGGTGACAAATTACTGCGTAACACTTACGGATATGGGTCTTTAAACAAAATCTGAGTCGGACACATTAAATTAGCATTTGCAACAAATGTTGCAAAGGAAACCTAGCAAGGGATAAATTAAATTGGAGTAGCATTGTGACATATAAAGAATCATTGAAGATGAAAATTAGTAGGTGAAGGGTAAAGAGCTAGTACGCAATGCCCATTGCATTAAATAGGTCTGGTTGTTTTTGGTAACTTTTTGGTTATGACATCTAGCCAAAAAAACCTTCCCATTTTTAGCAAGCTATGGAATGACTTCAACTAGGAGGAGACAATACTGGATACTATTACAGGTATTGAGGAGGAGCACAATGTTGTCCTCGTTAGTTAGATGAATAAGGGCAACAAGAAAATAGGAACTAAGAAGGGCTAAAAGGGTTATCTATAGTCCTCGGCTGTAGGTTTTTGCTGTAATATTTTTGCTTCTCAATGTGTATGGTAAGTCTTCAACACTCTATCTCTGCTTCCAATGACTTCAATCTGCCTATTGTTAAAAGGAGTTTTTGTTGTTGTTTAAGCTAACATCCTCTTTTTGTTTGGATTTATTTCTGTGAGCAGGGTGGTATTCATTCTTTTGACTCTCTTTAGTTCCCTTAGTTGTAAGTGCACAAAAATCTTGGACTAATATGACACTGAATTATTGATAATGGGAGTTAATAATCATGACAATTTTTTTGATTGAATTCTTTGGGTTTTATGTCATTTTATCTCCAAAATATACAGATAATTTTGTTGGTTGGAACAAAGCTACAAGTTATAATAACAAAGTTGGCCTTAGAAATTCAAGGGAGGCATGCCAACAAATAAATTGTTTTGGTTCAATCACCCTCAACTTATAATTTCCTTGATCCATTTCACTCTTTTCCAGGTATCAAAATGATTTGCATTCTAAATTTCAATTAACAAATTATATTCCTAAATCCTATTCATAAGTATTTATGGGAATATCAATTGCTTAATGATTAACTTGTGTTCTGTAGAATGCTTTCTAGCTTGCTTTCTTCTTGTGGATAAAGGTAAGCACTATGTTCATTCAATGAAGGATAAATTTTTGTTTATAGAATGATAGGATTTACTATGGTAACGATGGTAAAAGGATATGGGTAAGCACTATGTTCATTCAATGAAGGATAAATTCTTGTTTATAGAATTATAATATTTACTATGATAAAGATGGTAAAAGTTGCAGTTTCAGGTACCCAACTATCAAAACTCATATAAAAGAAAGAATAATATTAAAGAATGTTTTGGGAGAATAATGTAACGGCCAATATATGTATTTGAAATAAAATAATAAAGAAAAGAATAATTAACCATTAAAGTTTAATTTAATCTTTTGATATATAAAAAATAAAATATCATCTATTCAATCTCACCATTTCACATATTTTTTTTTAATTAATCTATATGTGGCCCACTAGAACCGTTGTTGGTGTTGGAAAACGAGCTTCCACCAAGCCAATTGATAGTCTTTCATAGCGATGGGAGAAAAGATCGTCGTGCTATTTGTAATTCCTTAAGTTAAGCCACTATTTCCTCTGATGCAGGGAACCTAAAGGCCAACTGCAACTGCATTTAGAGTGATACCAATGTGTACCATTAGTTGATGCATAGCTACTTATACCAAAAAGCTCATTTTCTCTTATTATTTGTATGTACAATTTTTAATATAATAACAAAAACATTTACATAGATCAGAACATTAATCCAGATTCAAATCCCAAATTACATTGAAAAGGGTATTTAACTTACTACGACACTCCAAAACCATCAACTCAAAATAAGGTTAATGACAAACCTTGATAAGTTAAATAAAATTAGGTTTAGTTTCGTTCTTGCAAATAATTGAATTTTTTTAATGAGTGGTCATTTCATGCCGGATTGTAGAGAAAAAAATTGCGATGATTACTCCTTTTCTTTTTTATTTTAAATGGCAATTTTAACTTTTGAGAACATGCATTATGGTGGGAGTTCCTAGATTAAACTGTTTTGAACAAAATTTAAGTGCCTTAATAAAGAATAAGAAATATAGAATCTCAATGGTTGGGCACATTAGCTTTTTCTTTACTCTCATCAATTGATTTTGCTTTGCTTTATTTTTACAATAGGCTTTACGTGTCTGTCTGCTTAAATTGTGGGTGTATGGAAGTGTGGTTGTGATATTGACTTGGAATAAAAATAACCGAGAAATAGAGAGCAGAGCATGGCCATAACTTTATCCTCAGCGTTTGTAAAACCACTAACAATAGAACTCTCGAGAAAATCAAGACTCTTCTTTCTACACATAGTTATAGCCACTAATAAAGAAACTACTATAAACACAGCCGCTCCAACAGATTCACCGGGAGTTGTTAAAATCAATTAGTAATTAATAAACCCAACATTAACCGTCAACAAATAAGTGAAAATATATTTACTTGCTTGAAAGATCTTTACTTATTGCAGTGCCATTCTTAAGCTTCTTTCTTAGTTCAAAAATATAAATTTTAAATTAGCTTCAAGGGCTATTCTATTTAATTCTAGGGCTACTCAACCAAATAATTCAGACACTCTTCCACATAAATATAAATCGAAAGAATACCATTTTTGGGACACTTGTCGGACCGTGGCCCATCCTTGCAATAGTAGAGGAAGGGCCCAGCTGAATCTAAAGTGTTATAACCACATATGCCTCCACTTGATCTACACCTTTCATCTCTTACTGTATCATTTGAAACCCATGCCATTCATGTACTTTCATCAAAACCTCCTCTGATTCCATCTCTTTAGCCTCTGGTGTGGTAACTGAAAACTAGATTGGTCGCGCCCACCAAGAGGTCCAACGCCTTCCAAATTTAACCAAGAACAACACTCTGTACTCAGTGCCCATAGCCAAAAGCATGCAATCCTTTTCTCCCCTTAAATCCAACCAACAAACCTATCTTACTTTAGCAAGGTCATGGAATCCGAATCCAAAATTCATAACATCAACATGTCATTTGTTTGAGAATTTCTTATAACGAAGTCATTTGTTTGAGAATTTCTTTTAATTGATTATAGTTGGCTAGACACCATATTAGTATGAGTCATTTTGGTCTTGGAATTTGAATCTATAATTCATAATAATAATGTGTCAGACAATAAATTAATATACCCTAAATTCCCATGCAAAGACTTCTATCCATCCTTTCATCTATCCATCATTGCCAAACGTCCACATCCATTCACCACCATATAAACGTTGCCTTTCCTCGTGTACTTCCATTGAAACCTCCTCTGATTCCATCTCTTCATCCTCTGGTGTGGTAACTGAAAACTCGATTGGTCGCACCCACCAAAATGGTCAATGCCTTCCAAGTTTAACCAGAAATAACACTCTGTACCTAGTGCCCATAGACAAAAGCATGCAATCCATTTATCCCCTTAAATCCAACCAGCAAACCTGTCTTAATCTAGTAAGTACTTGGAATCCACAATTCATAACAATGATATATCATTTGTTTGTGAATTTCTTTTAATTGATTATAGTTATTTAGATACCAAATTAGTATATGAGATTATTTTGGTTTTGGAATTTAAATCTACAATTCATAATAATAATATGTTAGACACCAAATTAATATTTGAGATCATTTCATAATAAGTTAAACATATACAATAATTTCAGTGTTAAAGGCTGTAGAGATATACAAATTCTTTTTTTTCTTAAGATTTAAATCTATAATCTCTTATAAAAAAACACATATTCTTAACCATTAAACTAATTCAAATAACACTATAAACCATACCTGGAATCATCGCGAGAAACCCAACACCAATAACGTAAGTTGTTACCCATGCGATGGATAATTCTCTTGCAGATAACATAGCCTATTTTCCCTGTGGATCACTACACACAAACAGTCTCTGTTGTTGTTCCAACAAAATATCACTATGAGTATGATTGGGGGGAACAACAATGGAGACAATAATAAGGAATATGTGGATATGGATTATCCCTTTCTTCCCTCGTCTATGAGAATTGAATGGAAATAGAGTTGTTTCTTGGAAGAAGTCTGAAAGGGGTAACTGCCCTGCGTAGGATGAGGCATGAATTTGTCTCAAACAGATTCATTGCTGGCCGCAGATTTGAAGTCTTTGGATACGGATGACAGTCTACAGACATCTCGTGGAGTTGTGAAGAAGATAATGTGATATATACAGTTCTGTGGCAACTTCTGTGGATTTGTCTGATGCTCATGAGGCACCTCCATGATAATATCAGCAACAATATCACTTCACCAATTAAAACTACTAAACTGTAATGGCAGATTTATCTCATTATCCTACTCATTCATACCCCCAATTAATGGTTTCAAGAACATCAATGCTTTTCAATACTGTGGGCGAGTAGGAACAAATATGATATATCAGTGGGTGATTTGCAGGTTAAGGCCATAGTTACTAAGAATATTATAAAAACATAAAGATACATATTAAGATATGGAAAGAAATAGTTAAAATGAGTTTTTACTAGTTAAAATTTATGTTAATTATTATTAACTATTAACTAACTATCAATTTATAATTATTATTAACTATTAATGGATTATTAATCTAATAGTTGATTTTTGTTCAATCGTCTAAAATTAAATATGTAGGTGCAAAATAGTGCAAGGTGGCACTTTAGGGAGTTGATTTCAGAGGGGAACGCCTTACGACATAATTATGTTTAAAATGTAAATATAAATACAATGCTCTGAACTCAGTTCCCATAGACAAAAGCATGCAATCCATTTCTCCCCTTAAATCCAACCAACATACATGTCTTAATTCAGCAAGGTCCTAGAATCCATAATTCATAACAACAATATGTCATTTGTTTGAGAATTTCTTTTAATTGATTATAGTTAGTTAGATACCAAATTAGTATATGACATTATTTTGGTTTTGTAATTTGAATCTACAATTCATAATATTAATATGTAAGACATTAAATTAATATATGAGATCGTTTCGTTTTAAGTAAAAGATATACAATAATTTGAGTGTTAAAGCTTGTAGAGATATACAATTTCTATTTTTTTTTAAGATTTAAATCTATAACCTCTTTAAAATAATACATATTCTTAACCATTAAACTAATTCAAATAACCCCATAAACTAGACTTGGAATTATAGCGAGAAACCCAACACCGATAACGTAGGTCATTACCCATGCGATGGATAATTCTCTTGCAGAGAACACAACCTATTTTCCCTATGGATCGCTCTAGAAATAGTCTTTGTTGTTGTTCTAGCAAAATATGACTATGTGTATGATTGGGGGAAACAACAATGGAGACAATAATAAGGAATATGTGGATATGGATTATCCCTTTCTTCCCTCGTCTGTGAGAATAATTCTCACAGAGGCGAAAATAGAGTTGTTTCTTGGAAGAGGGTAGGAAAGGGGTAACTACCCTGTGCAATATCTGGTCCTGAGGTAAGAATTTGTCCTAGACGGAGTCACTACTAGATGCAGATCTGAAGTCTTTGGATATGGTTGATAGTCTACAAACATCGCATGGAGTGGTGAAGGGGAGAATGTGAGATATACAGTTCTGTGGCAACTCCCGTGGATTTGTCCAATGCTCATGAGCCACCTCCATGATAATATCAACAACAACAACGCTTCACAGATTAAAACTGCTAAACTATAATGGCAGATTTATCTCATTATCCTAATGATTCATACCCCCAATTAATGGTTTCAATAACAACAACACTTTTCAAGACTATGGGCGAGCACAAACAAATACGATATATCACTCAGTGATTTGCAAGTTAAGGCCATAGTTACTGAGAATATGATAAAAACATAAAGATACATATTAAGATACAGAAAGAAACAGTTAAAACGAGTTTTTTACTTGTTAAAATTTATGTTAATTATTATTAACTATTAACTAACTATTAATATGAAATTACTATTAATTATTAAGTGATTATTAATCTAATGGCTGATTTTTGTTCAATCATCTAACATTAAATCTGAAGGTGCAAAGTAGTGCAAGGTGGCACTTTATAGAGTTGATTTCAGAGGGGAACGCCTTACAACGTAAAAATGTACTCACATCATTTGTATAAATTCAACTTGTGGAGTTATAGCAATGCATTGGCACTATGAGTTAGATTGAATTTAAAGAAAAATACATGTGAATATTAGTAGATAACAAAAATTTGAACCAAGGCATTCAACAAGGTGTTGATTCCATTGGTGGAAATTCAACCTACAAAGTTGTATGTAGAATTGTAGCAACAAACATGAGCACCACTAAGGGGCATTGTCACTATGGATCCTGATAGAAAATGCAAAATAAAAGCATATAGCAAGGCATCCATGTGATTAGTGCAAATTCAGCTAATGGAGTTGCATATTGTATTTTATTGATGTATATGCACCATGAGGGGATTGAAATCCAACATTTCTCATGGATATGGGTCATTAACCATTGAAACATTCATACAATCGTCCCATATCATTGATATAAATTTAGTCAATGTTGTTGTATTTGAAGTTAAAGAGATGCACAAGAACCACGGGGGTGATCAAACTAAAGAGAAACTACCTATGGGTATGGGTTATTAACCAAACTATTGAACTATATTATTTAGCAAGGCGGCCACATCACTTATACTAAAATAACTCTTGGAGTTGTATGTGGAGTTGTAACAATGCACCAATATAGTCAAGTGATAAAATGTAAGACCAAATACTAAAGGATAAGAGTCCCTAACTAAAATCCCAAACTATAGCTTTTGCTAAGGTACCCACATTCATACTTGAACTTCAAGCCATGGAACTATATGTGTAGCTCTAATGATGCATGAACACCATGACATGATTACTAAGTCCTAAAGTTATGGTTCCTTTTAACCAAAATCCTAGTTCAAGGCATTGACAAGGTACCTGTGTCATTTGTTGAAATTTAGTCATGGAGTTGTATGTTGAATTGTAATAATGCATAGGTACCATAGGTGGATCTAGCTCAATGCCAACTCCCTCCAGGTATGGGTCCTTAACCAATGTATCCAACATGTGTCATTCATTGAAATCAACCAATGGAGTTGTATTGATGTAGAAGCAAAATATGATCCCTTATGGATATGACTCGTTATGGATATCATCCCTTAATCAAAATATTACACTAGAAAATCAACGAAGTACTCACATCATTCACACAAATTCAACCCATAAAATTATATATAAAATAAAAACAATGCCACATTACTATGAAAAAATAGAACTAGAAATCAACTCTATATGAATACAAATATTTAATAGTTTTTTTTTAAATTAATACATTTTAAAAAATATCCATAACAATAATAAAAATTCAATGAAGGCCATGGAACCGATACCATAGGGAAAGGGGAGGAGCAACACGGGGCAGTCATGAGTGGTAATCCAACCGAGTGATTGAAGCATTATTATATCATGTTGATTTTGTTTTGGTTAACGAACTGCTGCTCTGAACAAGTTTGGTGCATCTCCGTCATGGCTCGACCTGCAAAAAGTCATGGCCGTGGAAGACGGTCCCAGGTGCCGAGCTCATCTGAACCTCACAGGTGTAGAAAATTGGTGGAAAGGCTTATCAGTGAGGCTGTTGAGGTATATCGCGAGGGCAATGATGAAGGTATTTGGAAAATTTTAGAGGAATGGGAAGCAAAAGTTAAGTAGGGCAGCGAGATTGAGGAGGACATGGATGAATGGAGGACCCTTGTTTTAGTCCCTGGTACTACTAGAGGCAGGATAACACAATTTAGGTAGACCTTATACCTTTATTGGTTGATGAAAATCTTGTCAGGCAAGGCCGTCGAGTAGATCTCAGTTGGAATGGTGGTTTCTGTCCATGATATGTCGAGCTGCAAATAGGAATTCCAGAAAGTTCAGTTTCAACTCGATAAGCAAGATATGAGGCTTTGCAGAATTGAAAAGCACATCCCATGCATCTTGGAACTGTTTGAGATGCTGGGATCAAATGTCAAAGACCCTACGCCTTTAGAATTAGCCTCGAAGGAAGAGAATGATTGGATAATCTCATTTGTTTAATTTTGTTTTATATGCAGATAACTTTTACTTTTCCTTATATAACAATATGTATATGTAGAAATCTAGAGTATAGTCATGAAACAGAGACTTATATAGCTTGGATAGAAAGACTAAATTTTTTTGTTTTTGGATGACATCCAATGTGGATAGGTGGCCAACAATCTTGGTTTTTCAATGGGCAAGTTGAGGCCACTTAGCCAATCTATGTGGTGTAAATTTTCTTATAAACAAATAATAAAAAAAAGACCCACCAAGCTTAACAAAAAATATTCAATCATAAAATTATATATATAATTAGCAATATAAACATTTATCTTCTAGAAAAAATGCAATTCAAAATCAAGCATATATAAATATAAATTTTAACTATAATTTAAGCATAATTTTATGATTCCAAAGGAATCAAAACTAGGTTTGGGTTGGGAGCCATTAAAAAAAAATTCCAATTCAAAATCAAACATATATAAATATAAATTTCTAACTACAATTTAAGCATAATTTTATGATTCCAAAGGAATAAAAACCGAGATTAGGTTGGGAACCATGAGTGGACCATAGGGAAGTCACTACCTTTTTACCCCATCAAATATACAATGAACGATGTGACACTAATTTAGTCGGCCAATATTTGTTGGAAACGATTAATAAATTTGAAAGTATGAGTATTTATTTATAGCAATTAGATGCATCTAATTTCACTTATGTCACATTTTCATTCACTTAATACAGAGTGTTAACGAAGAAAAAGCGTGAGGATAATTTTAAATTGTCATCAATTTTTTTTTTCATTTCACTTATGTCTGTTCAAGGTTGTGAAGCTTTCACGACTTCTGGAACAAGACGATGGAAGAAAGAGGTATAGGCAGAAGCAGAAGTAGTGGGCAGAGATTTTCCCAATGAGAAAGTTGTAGTGGGCCGAGACTTTCCAATGCAGAAAATGGTTTGGCGATTAAATATGAAGGAAAAGTAAAATTCAATTCTAAATTCAGAGTTTATGATAAAATCTCCTTTCCGAACAAAGTCTCTGTTGGATCAGGTGCACAGCAAACCTAAATAAAACACACAGAAGAAGATCAAACACATAAGAGATGGTTTTAACGCGGTTCACCCAACCAATCTGGGCTACGTCCACCAAACATAGGCATCAAGAATATATTAATCAAATTTGGAGATTACATCAAGAAATCCTCACACTCTCTTAGCAAATCATCTGAATGATTGCCTGTTATATAGCATAGAGAATCTAACAGCCTCATAACTCCCTCACATCAAATATAGGAGGCATTAACTCCCTCCCATCAACCTGGAGCTAATCTAGGAACTGAATCCCTATTGTTGTCATCCTTCAGAGATTTTTGCCTATTTGACTCAAAAAGAAAATCTCAACAATCTCCACCTTGACAACAATTCGCCTGATGCCCTGTTATTATTATTTTATCTTTTCTGCAAGACAAGAGAAGCCAAACACCAGCATAGCTTCTCCAACAAAACTAGTTTCGTGAACATGTCTGCACAGTTCTCCTTTGCATGCACCTTTTCAAGAGAGACTCCCCTTTCAGTGATAACATGTCTTACAAAATGGTACTTAATTGGAATATTCTTTGATTTACTATGATAGGCCGGATTCTTAGCCAAATGTATTGCACTTTGACTATCACAAAGTAACCTGATGTTGCCCTGTAACCTACCAAACTCACCAAGCAAACCTTTCAACCAAACCGCCTCTTTGCAAGCATGAGAAGCGGCAATGTATTCTGCTTCAGTAGTGGACAAAGCAACAATGTTCTGTAGCTTTGACATTCAGCTGATAGCTCCACCTGCAAGAGTAAAGACATACCTTGAAGTTGACCTTCTCTTATCCAAATCACCTGCAAAATCGGAATCAACATATCCGCAAACAAATTCACTACTCTTATTGTAAGTAATACAATAA
>APFE030180880.1:71506-82028 GCA_000404065.3 Pinus taeda | reverse complement strand
TGATGTCGAACCTGTATCTGTCGTATTCGCCTCCTTCTTCTCTGTCAAAGATTCTGCTTTTGAAGTTTGTTGTTGTCGCTTCCAGCAGTCCTTCTTTAAATGCCCTGATTTGCCACAAAACCAGCACTTTAGCTTACTCTTCTTCCCTTTCGACTTTGAATGTGAGTCGCTCGGCTTTCTGGGGCGTCTTTCTTTCGAAAGACCTCTTACCATCATAGCTTCTAATGTAGAGGTTTCGGAATGCGACTTCCTCCTTGTTTCTTTCGATAATAAGGATGCAACTACATCATCAAACTCAATAGTTTCTGAAGAACTAAGACTTATAGAAGTAACAAAATGATCCCATGATTCGGGCAACGACCATAATAAAGTAATAGCTTTATCCTCGGATGGTATTTTTACTTCTATACTTTGTAATTGCACAAGAAGAGTATTAAAAGCATTTAAATGATCAGCAATCGATGTACCTTCCTTCATTCTCAAATCGTACAACTGTCGCTTCAGGAGATTCCTATTGGTTAAGGATTTGGTCATGTACAGTTTCTCCAGTTTCTTCCACAAACCAGCAGCTGTTGTCTCCGACACAATATTAAACAGGACATCGTCCGCCAAGCATAATCGAATGGCACTTACAGCTCTTTCATCCATTTCGTCCCACTCATCGTCTGTGATGTTTGTAAGGTTGTTTGGATTTACCCATCAATGCCTTTACCACGCCTTGTTGGACAAGCAAGTCATGCATTTTCACCTTCCAGATCTCGAAATTATTTTTTCCATTAAATTTCTCAATTTCAAACCGGGCACTTTGAGTTTTCGCCATTTTGTATAAAAAAAAAAAAAGCACAATAATCTCCAATATCAACGTTTTAAATACCAGCAATTTTAAAAAATTGCCTATGCCTTTGAAAATTTCTGCCTATGTCTTTGTTTTTGAACAAAAAAAAAATTGCCTTGGCCTTTAAAACAAAAAACTTGCCTATGTCTTTGTTTTTGAACAAAAAAAAAACTGCCTTGGCCTTTAAAACAAAAAACTTGCCTATGCCTTTTAAAAAATAATCTGCCCTTTGCACTTCTTTATTTGCACAAATTAAACTTTAGATTTCTCCTTTATCATTAAACCTCAAATGGTGCAAATGATTATAAGAGACCTGACAGAAATCTGTGGGGATGTTGCTGAGTGAAAATACTACTATCCTACGTAGATGACGAGGATTGGTAGCCGGACCTCTCTTCCAGTTTACAAAATCGCCAGGGGACACGCAATACCACTTTGGTTATTCTTAAGTGACGGTTTTTCATGGTTTCTCCCGCACCTTTAAATGATATGAAACAATCACACACCATTTAATAATACGCACCATTTAACAAGTTGTTGCCATATAATAAACAGGCACCATTTAATATTACGCAGCAGCCATATAATAAACACGCACCAGCAACACCAATTTAAAGAAATGTTCGGCCTGGAACCCGAGTCCAGTCACCAGCGTCGGAGAAAGCTAATTCTTAACTGTGAACAGGTTCCATTTTGTGTCATGGCATTCGGGCAAATGAAAAAACAAAACGCGCATGGGCTGCAATTGTTTTATAAGAAATGGGTGTCTGTTGCGGCAAACACCAACAAACACCAACTAAAAAACCAAACTTTGCGAGACTGAACACAACCCAACCCTCGGATTTATGTATGAGTGCGCACAAGGTAAACGCATCAGCGATTTAAACAAAGGAACGCACCACTCAAATTCAAATTCAAATGTGTTTTAACTTGTTTCCACAGCAAGCGCTCCACAGCAATTTAAAAACAGCAATTAAAATACCAGGTATAGCAGCGCTCCACTGCTCTAATCCGCGCCAGGGTTGCCCAGCAAACACACCAGCATTCACCTCAGCGACTGCTTCGTACCAAGCTCAGCGAACCGCACCAGCAGCTCAGTCCACACCCCTCCTCGCGTTAGCACAGCACCTTCATCACTCCGGGACTTGATCCAACAGTGCTCTAATACCAATTGTTGGATCAGGTGCACAACAAACCTAAATAAAACACACAGCAGAAGATTAAACACATAAGAGACAGTTTTAACGTGGTTCACCCAACCAATCTGGGCTACGTCCACCAAACATAGGCATCAAGAATATATTAATCAAATTTGGAGATTACATCAAGAAATCCTCACACTCTCTTAGCAAATCATCCAAATGATTGCCTGTTATATAGCATAGAGAATCTAACAGCCTCATAACTCCCTCACATCAAATATAGGAGGCATTAACTCCCTCCCAACAACCTAGAGCTAATCTAGGAACTGAATCCCTATTATTGTCATCCTTCAAAGATTTTTGCCTATTTGACTCAAACAGAAAATCTCAACAGTCTCCCTGCTTATGAAAATTGCAGAATTGGAAAATGCCATTAACAACCTTTATCAACTTTGCCACTGAAGGTGTCCAACATCAAGCAGATTTAATTAGGAAATACAAGTGCAAGGTAACAGAAGTTGCTCTTAAAAAGCAGAATGGAATGTTATAGGAGGAGTTAGACAGTACCAAGTGTTTGTTGGAAAAGAAAATCAGAGAGCTGAAAAATCTATGGTTGAAAATGTTAGACTTAACAAACAAGTTGAGGAGCTGAGGATCAAGTTTGGAAAGCTGCAAGAAGCCCATGATAAAATATTGCATGAAAAGGAAGAATAGAATATGGAGTTCGAAACACAAAATGCCGATTTACAAAATCAAATTTATGTACAAGCCCAAACAACCCCACAATAAAAGAACACAATGAAAGATCCCAAGGAAAGAACATCATATTAATGATAAAATTGCTTATTTATACATGTGCAATCTAGGTAGGAGATAGTTGTGTCTCGATAACTTATTAACTGTAAAAAAAGAATACAAAACTGATTACACATTATATAATATACAATAACAATCCCGAAGGATTAGTTAAGATTCCCCCCTTAATCCGAAGGGACATCTGACATGCTGTATAACATTGTGAACTTTTCAAACTTTCCACGTCCTAGTCGCTTTGTAAATATATCTTTGATTTGCTTTGAAGTAGGACAATGTGTTAGATGAATAACTGTGGCCTCTACATAATGTCGAATCAAGTGATATTTAGTGTTAATATGTTTGCTTCGATCATGAAACTTGGGATTCTTTGCCAACTGAATTGCAAAAGAGTTGTCGACAAGTAGTGGAGTTAAAGCCTTTTGTTTCTCTTGCAAGTCTTCAAGTATTTTGTGAAGCCAAATGATTTCTTTTGTAGCTTGAGCTTCTGCAACATATTTGGCTTCAGTGGTAGAATCAGCAGGAACAGATTGTTTGCGTGATCTCCAACTGATGGTTGTTGATCCAAGACTCATCAAATAATCAAAAGTAGAGACTCAATTCCCGTTTCCTCCATTGAAATCAAAATCTGAATGGCCGGTGAGATCAAAATTTGCAACTTTGGAATATTTGATGCCATATGTTTGAGTGCTTTTAAAATACTTGAGCACTCGCTTTGCTACATTCCAATGACCTTCACATGGTTTATGCATGAACTTGGAAAGTATCCCTACAACAAAAGCTATGTTACGTTGAGTAGTAGTTAGAAAATTTAAACTTCCAACACGTTTCTTGTACTTTGTTGGATCTTCAAACATACTTCTTTAAGTGGAAGTAAGCTTCAAATTCTGCTACATAGGAGTAGCGATAGGATTACGATCCTCCATCACAAATATGTCCAATAGCCGCCCAATATACTTTTTCTGAGAAATGAAAATATAGTTGGGTTTCTGATTAACTTCAATCCCTAAATAATAATGTAATAAACCCAAATCTCTCATGTCAAAAACTTTAAATACTTATTTTTTAACAAACACTATAGAGTCATCATTGTTTCAAGTTATCATCAAATCATCAACATATATAACCAAATATACGACTGACTTCTCAATTTTCTTAACAAAAAGAGTTGTATCATCGAGATCAAATAAATTATAATTCAACTTGAGAAGGTGTTCGGTTAGCTTTTCATACCATGCACGAGATGCAGGTTTCAGTGCATACAAAGCCTTAACCAATTTGCATACCTTTTGCTCTTTTCCTTTAATAAAAAAAACCTTTAGGATGAAACATATAAACATCCTCCTTCAAATCACCATTCAAAAAAGTTGTTTTACCATCCATATCGTGTATCTTCCATCTATTCTAAGCTGCAAGAGAAAACAAAGTTCTAATTGTGCCCCATTTTGCTGCAGGAGAAAATGTTTTTGTGTAGTCAATGTGTTCCTTCTGAGCGTAACCTTTTCCTACAAGTCTTGCCTTGTATTTATCAAGTGAACCATTTTCTTTGTATTTGATCTTATACACCCATTTGCAACCAATGGGTTTGACACTTGTAGGAGGATCCACTAACCTCCAAGTTTTAGTCATAATAAGTGCATCATGTTCCTTTTGCATTGCATCCTTCCATTCATCACAATTAGCAGCTTCTTCAAAACAACGAGGTTCGCTAATTGTACAATGATTGAATTAGCAGTCATGAGAAACATTACCTGAATCACCTTCAGAAGACATTCCTGTTTCAAAATCATCATACTTGATTGGAACTTTTCGAGCACGTGTAGATCTTCGTAGAGGTTGTTGAAGTGATTGTGATGGTTGCTCATCTTGAAAAACAGGCTCAAGAACAGGCTCTTCAAGAGCAATTTTTGGTCTTGTAGAAAGATTACTATCATCCAAAACTTTCTTCAGCAATAACATTCTCATGAGTTAAAGATGAAAGAACCACAGACTGATCTAGAATGGGAACCCCCCCTTTAGTGTGTGGGACAACATTATGAAATTCAAAATAGAACTTCTTAGATGCAAATTTCTCCAAATGAGCCACTTGCTTATCAACAGTGGAATTACTTTTAAATGATTCAAGGAAATTAACATCTCTAGAAAGAATGAACTTGTCATTCTCCTCATCATACAATCTATAAGCTTTGGAAGTAGCAAAATATCCCAAGAAAATACATTTGTGACTCCTAGCACCCAACTTGTTGCGCTGATGTTTAGGAATTAATGCATAGCATATAGAACCAAAGACTCTAAAATTTTGAACAACACAAAGATGATTATACCACATTTCATAAGGAGATTTATTATTGATGACAGAAGAAGGACAACGATTGCGAATATAAGCTGCACAAAACACTGCTTCTCCCCAAAACATCAACTTAACATTTTTAAAGAACATCATAGATCTAACCATATTAAGAAAAGTTCTATACGTACATTTTGCGATGCCATTCGGTTGTGGATTACAAGGTATGGTAGTCTGATGTTTGATTCTATTGTCCTTCAAGTATTGTTCGAAAGCATGAGAAGTGTACTTGTCACCATTATTAGTTCTGAGAATGCCTATATTCTGTTGCCTTTTATTTTTAATCATCAAATGAAAATTTTTAAAAACATCAAACACTTGTGACTTATTCTTCAACAAATACGCCCAACACATTCACGAGTAATCATCAATAAATGTCAATACATATTCATTTCCATTTGTAGCTGCAACAGACATAGGTCCACATAAATTTGAATGTATGAGACCTAACTTTCATTGAGATCTGAAAGAAGACCTATGAAAAGGTTGTTTACGATGCTTTCCTATAATACAAGCATCACAAGGTGTAATATTTCTTGGAACTATCGGAAGACCTTTAATACCTTGCTTCTTCATAATTTTGGTGTTGCCATAATTGATGTGACCAAATCGAGCTTTCCACAACAAGCTGGGAGACAGGATATCACCTTGCTTTGCCAAGAGAACTAAACTTTCACGAGAATTAGTAGATGAACTACCATTTAGTTTTAAAAGCATACCTTCTTCCACACCGGTCATAACAACTACATGATTAGATGCTCTCCTTATCTCGATTATTCCATCAATTATATGAATAGAATGCCCCTACTGCCGAATATGGATAAGAGACATCAAATTTCACTAAAATTGTGTAATATAAAGTATATCATGTAGAATATAATTTGCAAAATTCTGTATCTTCAAACGAATATACCAAATTCCAGATGGTTTAATTTGAGACTTGTCAGCAAATTAAATAACGCCATCAATATCGTCACTGAAAGTTTCAAAAAAGTCTCGCCTAAATGTCATGTAACAAGTGGTTCTTGAATCCAAAATCTAAGTATCTTGCCATGAAGAAAATGTAGTGTTGAAAACATCATTCATATTAAAATTACAGTGAGAAACAATGTAATGTGAAGAATCTAATGATTTTCCCTTGTCTAGTGGTGGTTGATCTTTCTTTTCATTTAATTGTTCTCTCCTTTCATTGACTTTATCCCAAGGGATTTTACAATTAGTAGAAGTATGACCAATTTTACCACATCTAAAACATTTTACATTTGGTCTATCATTAAAATTTCTTTGTTGTCTATCATTTTGTTGTCTGTCTTCCTAATTATTTTTGCCCCCCATGCCTCTATAATTTCTCCTACTGTGACCTCTACTACTTTTATCACTTATAGAAATTTCAGCATGAGACTTCTGATACTTTTGTGCAAGGCATAAAGTTTCTACATTAGAGTTAGGTGGAGCCTCTTTCTTGCCAAAGGCTTTTTCTCTCTCAGCTATTTAGCAACCCACTATATTGGAGAGATTCCAAATAGTTTGAATAGACAGGGTGAAGGACTTTTATAAAAGCTGTAAGTTGTAAATCTACTTAATTCTAGTGGTTTCTATATCATGAGAAATGGCTTTTATTTCAGAGGCACTCTTAAAATGATCATTATCCTTCATCTCCAAATTAAACAACTTTAACAACACCTTAGTAATTTTGAGTTATGAGTGTGAATCATACAATTCTTTCAATTTCTTTAGTGGTTCTAATGCAATACCACAAGAAACGATATAACTGTTTACCTTTTCTGTCACCGATGCAGTTATTAATGCATATGCCTTGTTGTCTTTCGTCTCCCAAACTGCATGTTGCTTTTCATTATCAGGTGGCTCTAGTGCAATTTATTTTCCATCACTATCCTTCTTGTCTTAACAAACTTCCCACAAATCATTAAAAACAAGGGCACTTTTAAGCTTTTTAAACCACTCTTGATATTTTTCCTTTCCATTAAGAACAACTCCAACTATGGAAACTATTGAAGCCATAATTGTTATGTAGCCAAATATTCTTCAATTCTTTTCAAATTCAAAATATATGCAATACTTTTGAAAATATATAAGTTTGTTTCTCCTATTGTTTTAACAAAGTTGGTTTTGTGGTTTAGTGGTAAGTTTCAAAAATAGCCTAGCAAAGAGGTAGGTTCAAATCTTATTAGCCTTCAAAAATAGATAAATAAATATGTATTTCAAATTGATAGAAAATTGATCACTCTTCAATTAAAAGTTTTATTCAAGCCAAAACATGTATCATTTAAACTTTGTATCTTTCAGACATCTCCCGTTTGCAGTAAATACATCTTGTTATTGGATTAACTTTATTTTGCACTTTATCTTCACAACCTTCATGCTTCGCGTCTCCTTTACCATAGACTTCAAATACATGGAGTTTATGAACAACCCAACCAGGGCTCTGATACCACTATACAAGCCCAAATAAACTCCAAAATAAATGAATACAATGAAAGAGCACAAGAAAAGAGCATCATATTAATGATAAAATTACTTATTTATACATGTGCAATCTAGGTATGAGACAATTGTGTCTTAGTACTTATTAACTGTAAAAACGAAATGTAAAACTAATTACACATTATACAATATAAAATAACAATCCCCAAGGATTAGTTAACAATTTCATTGCTTGTTGCTGCAAAAACGTTTTTGGAAGAAAAAACGAAGTCCTTACATTGTGAAGTTTCATTATTTGTTGTTGCAAAAATGTCTCTGGAAAACGTAAGGAATTCCTTACAATGTGAAGTTTTGTCAATTGCAACTGCAAAATTGTCTCTGGAAAAGGAATTTTCCTTACAAAGTGAAGTTTCATCACTTGTTGCTGCAAAAATGTCTCTAGAAAAGGAAAGGGACACCTTACAAAGTGAAATGGATAGAAGATATTTGGCTTCAGATGAAGAAAAGGTAAATCTTAAGGCCATAATGGGAGAGTTGGAAACAACCCTAGATTCTGCAAGAAAGGATCTTGAATCTTCAAGGGTTGTGGAAGCGAAGAAAGAGGGCCAGATATTTGATTTACGACATCAGCTAGTTGATCTAAAATGAAGTTTTAGACAATGTAGAGGCAAACACGTGCCTCAAGTAGAAAAACAATTCTTTGATGACCGAAATGAACGAATGTATGGATGAAAATGGCCATCTTCAAGAGAGAATTAGGGAATTGGAAAGTGCCCTAAATTACATGAAAAAGGATCTTGAATCTAAAGATGTTGAGATTCGAGAGTTGAGAGAACGTCAAAAACCAAAAGAAAATGTAATGTGTGACAGGAAATTGCCATCGAGTGTTGTGCGTGAATGTAAATCGCAACTGAAGTCAATGTGTGAAAGGTGAGGATGTAAGCAAGTGGTTAAGGAGTGAATGCCAAAGCAGGCGCATGCAAAGAAATCACCAAATTCTGGGCCAGAAATAGCATGGCAGTGAAGAAGGTTGTGTTTCGAGAATGAGGAGTTTTGTGATTGTAACGTTTAGTTATTTTCTTGTTTATTGTAATTCATCTCAATATAAAAGTCAATGATTAAGATAATAGAAGTCTCAAGAGTACAAATGAAGTTTAGTTGAAGCATAATAGTATTAGTTTTTTTATTTTTATTTTTGTAAGCTGAGGAGGTGCCATTTTCTATTATCAAAAAGAAATCATTACAGATCTAAAGTGGTCTCAACCCGCCCCGCGGGGAAACCGGGTTTATTGACCACCTATAGTTTTTAACTGCTGCCCAAAAATAAAAGGTTTTTAACCTATCTTTCCATGCCTTGTACACTTTGGTCTTATCACTATTACTACTGACATACATCTGCAAGTAAATATAAACATAAACCTTATGCATGGCTAAAAAGCAAAACAAAAATCTACAATTACTAATTGCATCCAAAACATGCCTTTCTTTACTGTTCCTCAGCAATCTCTTGCTGCTTTTTCTCCTTTTTGATCATCACACCGCTTGCCTCAAGCTGCTGTTGCAGGTCCTCCAGCCGCTTGTCTTGCATGAGCAAAGTGATTACAATATTCTTCAGTTCTTTATTCAAATTCGGAATTCCCTGCGACAATTCGGCCATTTCCTCCGCTATCTGTTCCATGGCTTTGGCCATGAGCCTCTTCATGACCCAATACAGGTGCAGCGACTGTTTGTATAGAGTCATTCTACCTCGGGTATGCCCTGGGTCAAGCATGAGACTTATCCAATCTTCCATCTCATCCTCTGACTGGGCCTGGATGGCCTCTTCCTCCCAATGCTCAATAATTCTTTTAATTTTTGGATTAGTCTTCTCATTATATTCCCTCTCTGCTATCCTGACCCTGGTTTCTATGGTCTGCCTGCTCTGTCTTTCCCCATCTCCCATCCCGGTCTCCCCATCCTCCTCGTTGCTTTCGCGGCACCGACGCCCTCGTCTGCTGCGACCTTCCGCCACTCCCTGTCCTCTCCGGCCCCCTCTTCCCCTGCGACCTCTCCCTCTCCTGCGTCTTCCCCTTCTCCCTTCTATTCCCGTCCTCAGGCTCCCTTCTTCATCCTCCCCGATTCTTGTCGCTGCTCTGTTTCGGCCACTGTTCCTAATTTCCTGCACGGACTTCTCCAGGCCCTCCGACATATCATCGCTCTCCCCCTCCGAGACATCATAGACAGGGATGCCATGCTCCAGAATTTCTTCCAACTTACGCTTTCCCTTCCTGTCCATCTCGTTCCAGCCCTAGTCTTCATCCGCTCCACTGTTGCGCATCCATCTCTTCGCTGGCCTGCTACCCTCTGCGTCCATGTTGTCCCTGCTTTTGCGTTTCCTCTCACTTTCCTCTCGGCTCACAGGGTTTTCCGTTCCCCTCACAATATCACTCGGCTTGATGCAGCCCTTCCCTGCTGCTCTGCGATCCTTTCCTCGCGTTTTTCTCCGCCACCTTTCCCTCCTGTTCCCTCTCCTCTGCATGCCTTTCATACTTAAGGCTTTGTCCATTTCGTTGGGCCCGATCGCCACGCAATCATTCCGCAGGCTTGTCCCTGGCATACTGTCCCCTCCACCGTCAAAAACTCGTACCCGGGTGTCTTGTCGATCTGCTCCGCTATCCTCTCCACCGCTCCACTTACCAGTTGCAATGATATTTTGGTATATGCCTGTGGTCACTTGCCCCTCCCACCGCCGAAACTTAACTACTTGCCCCTCCACGTTACGCAACCCGACCGAGTGGTTATTAGTTTTTTTATTATTAGCATAGACTTATATTAAATATTTATTTTATAAGAGTTGATAGGGATCCAATTTTTTCATTTGTAAATATTTTTGTTAAATACCAATCTAATAAGTGGATAGGTATCCAATTTGCTCATTTGCACATATTTTTTACAAATAAA
>APFE030180880.1:49410-71254 GCA_000404065.3 Pinus taeda | reverse complement strand
AAACATCTAAGCTCAATAATAATAAAACATGGAATTTAAATTTTCTAAAAACATAAATATTAAAAATGAGATTTTTATTTTATATATGACTATCAAATAACATTAATATTAAAGAAATTAAGCTAAATTAAAATTATATACCCTCTCAGCATAGCATTTTATGATTTACCATAATTTATAATTCAAATTTTATCTCATGTTATTTTTAATCACATTAGTAATGCACTTTAATCACATTAGTAATAAACTTCACATTTGTTTGTGTATTAAGAAAATAGACACATGGTGATAGTGGTCCCCACAAATCCGATGACTAAGAGGAAATGTGTATTTGTTTAACCCAAGTTCAACACCTACATATAAGTTTGTTCTTCTAATTTTCCCATTTTGTTGGTTTTTTTAAGTAAATGTAATACAAAGTTAAAATCTTAAAGAAATGTTTTTTTAATTGTAATTAGAAATTTTGAATAAAATCGAAAAGGAAACCCCACAATAAAGTCACAAGAGAATACAACTAGCAATTGTTTCAAAAGGCAGATAGGATTATTGAATTAGAATTGTTGAATTTTTTAGAAGAGATGTTGGTTCAAGCCTAACGGATGAGCAATTTGCGCTGGCTAAAGGCCTTCTAATTGTTTTTTATTATTGCAAAATTATATTGATAATTAATTGGTTTTACTTTCAAAAGCTAGAAAGAATTTGAAGAGCAGCTATAAAATTGCTTTGTGGGATTTGATCCCAAAATCTTTGATTTGTAGATATATACTCAATGAAATGTTAATTGGTTGAAACCGTGCACAAATAAACCTACAATTTATCTCTGCAACATAAAAAATTTTGTCTTTTTCTTGACATTTTTTTTTCTATCAATTTTAATTGAAATTTAATAGGGATTTCTTAAATTTAAATATTAAGAGAATAAAAACTGCAAATAGGAGGAACAAAAATTTCCAGAAAAAAGTTGATTTCTTAAATTTAAATATTAAGTTGTGTATAAAGATTTTTTTTTTAAATCAAGTTTATCTATTATACATTTTGGAAATCTCATGATTTTATTTTGTTTTTCTAGTTTTTTATATCTATCATTCCTAAGTCTTTTTTCCTAATCCCTAAGTCTTATTCTCTAACAATGTTTCTGTGTTTATATCCAAAATCTACGGAATTTCCAAAATTTATAATAAAAAATCTAAATTTTTTTATTCATTTATATATTCAAAATACAATTTACGCAATTAAAATTTACAATCAAATAAACAAATTAAAAAAAAAAAATACAAAACAAAACATCTCCTAAATTTTGTAGTTGTCTATAATGCGACTTTTTGAAAGCTTTTCCAGTGAGTTTTTGTTAAAATCTGGAAGCAATTTATTGGAATCGTAAATTTGATAACTAGTTTCTGCACAATCAAAGCGTCCCAGGGTTTTCCAAAGTACTGAATCCAAATATGCAGTTAAAAAACCATTTTAACTGCAACAAATCAAGATTTAACCTCAATTTCTTCAGCCAAATTCTATCACTAGAATCTCCAAAAAAATAGCATTATAAACAACTCCCTAAAATTTATCTGCAATCATTCCCTCGCCCTAGCCCTCGCCCTGTGAAAATTCCCTCGCCCTCGCCCTCGCCCTCGCCCTGTGAAAATTCCCTCGCCCTAGCCCTAGCCCTAGCCCTAGCCCTCTGAAAAAAAACCCCTGCAGAAATTAAGCATTTCCAATTCATCTCACATTACATCGTCTAAACTTCCGTTGACCAAACCTAATTGTCGTTTAAGCCTCGTCGTCTCATTGATGGAGTTACATTAAAATTTTACGAACTACGAAGATGATCAAATCAGATATGACATTCTACCTGCAAAAGCGTGGCAGCAACCACGATTGGAAAAACTGCAATAAGAACTAACGCGAGTCTCCACTGCAACACAAACCCTATGGTACATGCGACCAGCATTAACGCGGAGTTCTGTACTATCATGGAAATCCTGTCGCCAATGGCAGATCTCACATTCGTGGCATCAGAAGCCAAACGAGCGGCAACTTGGCTGCTGTTGTTCTCTTCCCGACCAAACCAACTGACCTCATTGCGAAGAATCGCTGACAGACAGAAGGATTAGGGGCTATAGAGGTGGAAATAGGAACTGCCGAAGGATTAGGGTTATCATCAGTCAGATTCATACTTCAAAAAACATAAAAACAAGTACTGAAATTTTTTCACGGAAACCGTTTTGTTCACCTTCGAGCATTGTCTGTCGGACCCGCTTGGTCAGATTCTCGCCAACGATTCCCAGAAGGAATGCTGCACCGTATTGAAAACGAGGGCGCCGAACGATATCCCTATCAGAACGAAGCAGTATTTCTTGATTTCATTTTTTATGTATAACGGATCAGGGTTGTAATAGATGCTCAGCACGGCACTCAGGATGTAAGCGAGGAGTGCCCTTATGGAACCGCAGACCATGGACCCTACGGATTAGTAGGGCATAGGCCCATTCTGGGGCATTCATCTTGACTAGTCTCCAGAATGACCCTGCCTGCTCTATGAAGGGTACTTTCTCTGTTTTGTGTGCTCAGTTGACGTCGAAAGATGTGCTGAAATCGGAAGTTGAGGAGTCTGAAAGCCTTTTGGAACAGGGAGATCGGCCATAAGAAGAATTTCTTCCAATTATGGGCGAGCTCACAGAATTCCTTGCGCTGGAGGGCCTGGAAATGGGCAAACAAACAAAAAATCAAAACGAGAATACAAATCTATGTTCATTCTATTTCCCCTTTCTTCCCGGGATCATTCAAACTGATCAATACTGAGAATTTATGGAAGGTACAAAACAAGTTTCCTTTTTAGCTTGGTGACGAATGAGTGGGTCATTCAGAATGTGACAAAATGTAGAAGTCCATAAACTTCTACAGAGTAAAATCTAAAGAACGAATAAACACTATAAGGGTTAATGGGAGGAGCAAAACAACTACAATTTAAGAAAAAAGATTTATCTCTGGACCGAACAAAACCATTATAATTTGAGGAAAAAAGGTTGAAGGATTGTATGAGAAGGCATCCAAACAGTTTGGTGGAAAATCTTTCACTGTAATAAAACCAGAAAAACTTGGCAGCTGCTAAATAATTTTCCAAAGAAAACCCCGAGGATGACAAACAAAAAAATTATAATTTCACGAACTGCTAATCTAAGGACGAACAAAACAAGTATAATTTTATGAAGAAGAAGCTGAGGATAAGCATTATAATTACAGTTTTACAGAGAAGGCCCCAAGGATTTATGGGAGTGCAAAGATTACAATTTTATAAAGAAGGCGAGAGGATTTATGGGAGAAACAAAACAATTCCAATTCTATAGACTTTCAGTGGGAAAACTATTGCATAGGTTAACCACAATGTGCCATTATTGAACTAACATAGTGGGATAAAACCTTTACCTGGCACTGCTCTTTCTTGCATTGTTACCAAGCTCATGGGCAGTTTCTTGGAGTCTGATCAATGTTGAATAAGCCCCGTCATCCCCTTTTGAGATAAGGTCATCGTGAGTCCCCATCTCCAAAATGCTCCCCTGCTGAACAACTGCCACCAGATCAGCCTTCCTAATGGTTGAGAGACGATGTGCCACAACCACTGTTCTTCTTCCTATCATGAACCTGTCAAGGGCTTCCTCAATAAGTTTTTCTGATTCAGAGTCCAGAGCACTGGTTGCTTCATCCAAAAGTAGTATGACCGTGTTCTTCAACATCGCTCTGGCAATTGCATTGGGTTGCTTTTGTCCACCTGATAGTTGGCCACCTCGTTCACCAACCTGGAGTTGCAGACCCAACTTAGTACAAATCATAACCATGGCTACTGTCAACTCTGACATCTAGAAAAGGAAAAGTGAGATGGAAGAAAAGTGCTATAAACCATAGATATATAGTTCAACTCCTGGGGATATGGGTTAGAAAGGGAAGGGAAGGAGACTTGATAGTGGGAGAAGGTATTCCAGGATGACAACGTAAACATATCAGACTGTTATTATTCACACACACAAGTCATAAAGAGCGACTGGAAGACTGAGCAAGGAAACAAGCATAATCACCAAACAACTAATCAACCATCTCTGCAACAAACAATCAACTGACAACTAATCAATGATCTCTGCAACAAAGAATTTTCAGTTATTACAGCTAGCAGCACATACCTGAGTGTCGTATCCTTTGGGGAGCTTTGTGATAAAAGAGTGTGCATTTGCAACTCTGGCTGCTTCCTCCATTTCCACCTGGGTTGCTGCATCGTCTCTGCCCAATAGCATGTTTCCCTTAATGCTTGTTGCAAACAATGCCGGTTCCTGACTCACAAGCCCTATCTGCTGTCTAAGCCATTTCAACTGCAAAGTTTTGATGTTAAACCCATCAAGTAGCATTTGACCTTCATTCACAGAAATTAAAAACACAGTACTTTTGAGAAGCAATTCATTAAACTAGAAACCGGAGTTCAGGGTATGAAAATGCCATGTAAAATCATGTATTGGATACGTTCAATGCGGTCATAGAAGCGCTCGATCAGAGCAACTACAGTACTCTTTCCCGACCCACTTCGACCAACCATAGCTACAGTTTTTCCTGCGGGAATGTTCGATGAGAAACGGCTGAGAACGGGTATCTCTGGTCTAAAGGGATATGCAAAACCCACGTTTCACAGCTGGACATGGCCTGTGACTGCGGGCACAGTAATTCCATCAGAGTAGTTTCGATCAATCTTGGGCCTGTGATCAATAGTTCGAAATATATTCACAGCAGCAGATTTTGCCTTTGCAAATGCTGTCATGCTGGGAGTTGCTTGCCCCAATGCTCTGCAACAACAGATTCAAATTGTAAAATCACTTCCTACAAATCAAATTGTGGAGAAACAGGAGAAAACAGGCAATTGGGTATACTACATACAATCCACCGATCATGACTGAAAACATAGTAGATATGGACAATCCTCCATTTGTATCATGGTGCGTCAGAAGCCACCCTCCATACCACAGAAGCAGAGCATAACAGCAAAATATTACACAATAAGTTGACCCCAGCCCAAATCGGTTTACAAGACCACTCTTATATCCAATCTTCTGAGCCAAACTCAGAGACGCGGAATACGCATTCAGCACTTTCTCCTCGCCTACGAATGAGAAAACCGTGCGAATTTGTGCCAAGGCCTACAAGTTGAATTGAATTAAATTTAGCCCCATTAAAAACAATTCGATTCCTCGCTAGAAAAGGAGCTGATTATATCAAACAATTCAGCACCTGTTCTGCAATGTTACCAGCCTCTGCGTATGCATCCTGACTCTTGGAGGAAAGCTTGGTTATCGTTGTGGTATGGACGGCTTCAAACAAGGCTGTCAATGGCACCACTGCAAGAGTCAGCAGAGCCAACTTCCACACTGATGAACCCCACCACAAATCCAGCCACAAATGTCGCCATGTAATGGATGAAATTGCCTAGCTGCGAACCGAATTACATCAAGGTTAATGAAATTTCCAGAATCTAATCTCAAGAGGAGATTTATAAGCAATTTCAAAAGGCCCCAAAGAGAAGAGTAGCAGGGGAATGGAACGGTGTTCATGAGTTCTTCAAGACCAGTCATAGACTGTACTGATAAAAGGAAAAGGTCAAGCAAACAAACATACACTAAGTAATCAATTAACCATTAGTAAGACACACCAGTTCATTTTGGCTGTCTCCATTGACATAAATTGAAACCGTTGAGAACATAGAAAAAGATTAACTGACCTTCTCCTATTGGCCTAAATATGGATGTAAATCCCAAACCAAAAATACATTACTAATTATTTAAATGAAATAAGAATATTAACCCAAAAATACATTACTAATTATTTAAATGAATTAAGAAGGTTAATTAAAGAGATTAAGCACACGAGGAAATCAACATAACTCTCATTAGCCACATCCCTTGAGAGTGTCAGTTGTTTCTGAAGTGTAAAACCAATCCCTTGATATGAACAAGTTCAGGAATTTGGCAAGATACATTGATTACAGAAGGTTAAAGATTTAGTAGGATTCGTATCAGGCGTTTCTGAAGTGTAAAACCAATCCCTTGGATAAGGCGAAAGCTGGAAGACTTACCGATTTGGAGGGGGAGGGGACTTGTATCAGTGGTTTCTGGAGTGTAAAACCAATCTATTGACCTTAACAAGGTAAGAGGTTAAGAGGTTTTGCAGCATTCATGCGAATCCTTTCTGTAGTGCAAAGCTAATCCAGTAGCTTTATATTATTGCTTTAAACAGGTGTAAGTCAATACAAAATTTTGAAACCTGATGTCAACACAAAAGTTTCCTTGATCTTAACAAGACGTTTGGCAGGATCCATCGATTAAAGAAGCTTGATGTTAACACATAAGCTTCAAGCTTTGGCAGGATTAATGCAAGTTCTTTCTGTAGTGGAAAACTAAACCAGTACCTTTGTATTATCACTTTAAAGTAATTTAATGCAATACAGGTGTAAAAATTTATTATCAAAAAGAGAAAAAACTTAAAAAAAAAATAAATAAATAAAGGAGAAAGAATTATTTTGAAATTTTAAATATTGTGACCAATTTTATTAGTTTTTAATATACAAATTACAAAAATGATTTATTGATGTATTTGTAAAATTATTTAAATTTATTAATTATTTTATATATATTCAAATTTTAAGATAAAATATTTTATATTGTAAGTTTGAGTGAATCATTTTTTATAAAAAATGAAAATTGACCAATTTTTTTTTAAAAATCATGAAAATTATTCCACTTACAAATATTAGCTTCTGAAATTTTCCATAAAAAAAACTTCATCCAAATATCAATACCTATCCAAATAATCCAACCCAACCAAATTAACTCAAAATAATCCAACCCAACCAAATTAACTCGACGACGTTAGCAATTCATCCCAGAAAACCGGCAGGGCAAAGATAAATTAAAAGCTACACTCACAATAAAATAACTTTGGTCTCTGTTTCTGAGCAATCTAATCAAGCATAAGGGATCCCTCCACGTTGAACACGTTTTAGCTTCTCTCCCACATTAGTCATTGATATTCGTGACAGTAACCGCAAATGCATAAATTTGGAGAGAGATATGCGAAAATGAGACACCATTAGATTCAATACATAGAAGCTCCATGCACATGGAGCTCTTCTCTGCAATTTGCAAAGTAGTAGATAGAAATGCATAATGTATATATTCATCTCATAACGTGCCAATTTCTTGCATTGTTTGATATTCTTTTATATTTATGGTACCATAGAAAATCCAAAATCCATCAAATTGAAACCAAGCTTTCACATTTTCTGTCCAAGTCAAAGGCAATGCAACATACAAATATATAGAATATGAAATTGAAATTATTCCAAACTTTTGCAGTGTTAGCCACAAATGATTCCAGGTATTCATGAATACCATCACAGTAGATAAATAGTCCACCTAAGCACTACAACCTTTTATATTTATATTCACTGATGGCACAGATTCTCAGGCAGGAGAACCCGTGAGAAATAGTAGCAGGACTCAGCCAAAATCCATAACTGAAAGAAGCGATGAAAACCCTAAAACCAACACAGACGCATTGAGAGGCAATAAAACCTAGTCAGAGTCATTATATATGTTATATTCTGCCAACACAGCCTGACAAGCAGGGTGGTTTGTGGTAGATCTGAAGGCAAAAGGCCCAGTCTTTCTTTCATCCGAATTGATCCCATTGTTGTGAGTTAGGTAAACTGGACCGCGGCTGGTATCAGTTTTAAGGTTGCATGAGGTTGGGCTCCTCACTGTAAATGCCTCACAGGCTTCGTGCTCGTGCTCACCCTGAACAGCGATACTGAAAAGCCCATCTTTGTCGGTTTGCTGTTCATTATAGAACAATCTCTTACCATCACGATCCTTGCACTCAACAGCTACAGTGGCACCTGCACAGCAATCATACTGAAAATATCAGAACCAAACATAGGGCTGCCCTGTGCATTCTATGCTTCAGAAAGAAACCCGTATTTCTCTTAAAAACAAGAGTGTAGAAAATGAAGGTATTGTGAACACAAGGAAAAGGAAAGAATAGATCTATTCAGAAAAGCACAAATAGCATTCCACATGGAGAATCTTAAAACCAGATCTATTCTTCATCACCAGATCTATTATTTCATATCTTTTCGCCCAAATGAAAACAATCTACAAAAACTGCAAAACAAATTGAAAAACTATCCAAGATGGGTGGTTGCTGGCTTACCAGAGATGGCAGGTGAAATCCTGGTGGGGAATCCAGCAGCACAGTTATCGCAGTAAACCTTGCCCGTAACATAAAAGTTATGGCCAGCATGAGCATTGGCAACACCCAACAAGGCAAAAAGGGCGATCAAGCCACAGAAAGCGGATAGCTTGGCCATTGTTCAGATACTCACCTCGCCGACGCAACAAAGATCAAAATACTGGTTGGATTAGGAATGGAAGAAGCAACCACACATATCACCTATGTATGTAGGTATGATTCTTGGTCTGAGTGTGGAATATATATATATATTTTGGTTTTGGCCCCACCATGTAACCCGGTGATTATGAACATATTTTCCGACTAAGATATAACCGTCACAGTGTCCCTGCTCCGCGTGAGCCTGACGCTAAACATCTTTTTTCTGAGCCATAAACATAAATTTCTGGTTCCTACAAGTCATATGGTGGCATGCATGTTCTTGCATGCATGTGGGGGCCAGTTGTGCCCTCTTAACATAAGGGTCCATCATGTCCTTGTTCGGGTGAGTTGTGCCCTTTCAACATAAATGTCCATCATATCTAATGGTGGTGGGCTCAACCTTGACACCTTCATTAAGACCATTAACACTTTTATTAGGGAACTGAAGTGAAGTGTGTACTGGTTTATGCTTTAATTAAAATATTTTTTTGATACTTCAATTAAAATACAATTTTTTTTGAAAATTTTCATCATGGAGGAGATAGATGGATTTAGCCTTTTAAATTGAAACCAGACATTTGCTTTAATTTTCATTATTGATGGTGGGAAAAGAAGGTGAAATATTTATGACATAAGTTAACCAAATAATAATTGCCATGGTATTATTGGATAATGTAATGGATTGAATTAATTTTTGTATAATGGAGTATTTCATCATGATTTTAAATATAGAAATTTGGGAAATTCAATGAGGTAACCAAACTCAATTTTGGCTACTTGTGGATATAAGTCTTTAACCAAAATCTGAGTCTAACACATTAAAACATGTACTCACATCATTTGTATAAATTCAACTTGTTGAGTTATAACAATGCATTCACACTGTGGGTTAGGTTAAATTTAAAGAAAAATACATGTCAATATTAGTAGATAACAAAATATTAAACCAAGGCATTCACCAAGGTATTGATTCTATTGGTGGAAATCCAACCTACAAAGTTGTATGTAGAATTGTAGCAGCAAACATGAGCACCACTGAGGGGCATGGAACTCAAATCTAAATACTTATGACTATGGATTTGATAAAAAAATGCTAAATTAAAGCATATAGCAAGGTATCCATGTCATTAGTGCAAATTCAACCAATGGAGTTGCATATTGTATTTTAGTGATGTATGTGCACCATGAGGGGATTGAACTCCAACATTTCTCATGGATATGGGTCATTAACCATTGAAACATTCATACAAGCGTCCCATATGATTGATATAAATTTATCCAATGTTGTTGTATTTGAAGTTATAGAGATGCACAAGAACCATGGGGGTGATCAAACTAAAGAGAAACTACTTATGGATATGGGTTCTTAACCAAACCATTGAACTATACTATTTAGCAAGCTAGCCACATCATTTGTACTAAAATAACTCTTGAAGTTGTATGTGGAGTTGTAACTATGCATTAACATTGTCAAGTGATAAAATGTAAGACCAACTACTAAAGAATAAGAGTCCTTAACTAAAATCCCAAACTATAGCTTTTGCTAAGGTACCCATATTAGTACTCAAAATTCAAGCCATGGTGCTGTATGTGTAGTTGTAATGACACATAAAGACCATGACATGATTACTAAGTCCTAAAGATATGGGTCCTTTTAACCAAAATCCCAGTTCAAGTTATTTGACAAGGTACCTGTGTTATTGGTTGAAATTTAGCCATGGAGTTGTATGTTGAAGTGTAACAATGCATAGATACCATAGGTGGATCAAACTCAAGGCCAACTCCCTCCAGGTATGGGTCCTTAACCAATGTATCCAACATATGTCATTCATAAAAATCAACCAATTCATTGAAATTTAGCCATGGAGTTGTATATTGAATTGTAACAATGCATAGATACCATAGGTGGATCAAACTCAAGGCCAACTCCCTCCGGGTATGAGTCCATAACCAATGTATCAAACATATGTCATTCATAAAAATCAACCAATAAAGTTGTATTGATGTAGAAACACCAAAATGAAATCATACATAAGACCAACTCATTGACTCCTTGTAGATATTATCCCTTAATCAAAATATCAAACTAGGCCATCAACGGAATACCCACATCATTCACACAGAATCAACCCATAAAATTATAGGTAAAATAATAACAATGCTACATTACCATGAAAAATAAAACTAAAAATCAACTCTATAGAAATACAAATCTTTAATACATTTTAAAAAATATTGATATTATTAATAAATATTCAATCATAAAAATTATATATATAATTTAGTAGAAATATTATTAAAAATGGTATTTTAAAAAAAAATCCAATTCAAAATCAAGCATATATAAATATAAAATTTTAACCATAATTTAAGTATACTTTTATGATTCCATAGGAATCAAAACCGAGCTTGGGGTGGGAAACATGTTAGAAATATTGAAGGAAAAGTTTGCGCGGAGAGGGAGAGTAATAATATTTCGTGAAGCTACTTTTGCGCAGCTTTTTTCGCAGAGGTGCGGAAGTAATTTCAGGGAGGAAGCAATTTTGGGGAGGTGCGTCGGCGCCAAGGTCTATCACATTCAAGAAGGTGATTTCGCGGATCTGGATTTCATGGGTCTATTACATAGACCTTGATTTCGTGGCACTATTATATAGGCGTAAAAATCCCAATATTCACTCACTGTAAAAACACACAATAAAATAGAGTAAGTTTGGAGCAACAATAAAATTTAGGATTAACTTGTAATACATGCAGAGGTCTATGACATTCAAGAAGATAATTTCGCAGATCTAGATTTCATGGAGCTATTAGTGGCATTATTATATAGACGTAAAAATTGCAGTATTCACTCACTGTAAAAACACACAATAAGACAGAGTAAGTTTAGAGCAACAATAAAACATAGGATTAACTTCTAATACATGAGCAATACATTCATATGACATTGGAGCTCATTCACCAAGTAAAACGACATTTACATAGATTTACGTTCACTTGGGATAATAAGTTGGAAATTATTAATTCCTACTTGTCTATGGTTACAATTCTCCATTTGAGGAGTTTGTTCCTATATAATAGGGATTTAGTTTTCTCTAGATTAGTGTGTGGTTGAGAGAATCTCTCAACCACACTACTGTACGTCTAAGATAGCATTCCTATCTTGAGACTATGATTGTATAAATATCTTGTAATTTCCTCATTCATTAATTCATTAGAAAATATATTGATTGTGCAACTTTTATCTTGGTATCAGAGCCCTGAGGGCTAGCCCCTCGTGGGCTTGGCCCATCCTGGGCTGAAGAAATAATTCAGTGTATAATTTTGTTTGTCCATCACTGATTGTACAGCGCGGAGGTGGAGAACAGGCCCTGGGCAGTAGGTGAGGGCATCCATTGAAGGGAATAACAGAGGTATAGCGGTCGCTGAGATTGATCCAGTTTTTCCTGAAATTCGAAGGGCCTGGGCTTCTGTTGACAACTCTCTGTTTCTTTGGCGGTTTGATAAATGGGATGGACAGTGTCCAGAGTATAGTGGTGAGGAGCAACCCATTTGTGTTGTTGGTCTTGCCAAAGCTAAGCCTGGAATTTTTGTGGAAGCTGCAGGGCTTCGCACTCACAGAGCGCAAATGGCTTCTCCCTCTGGTGGCGAGCTCGCTGAGATCGATCTTGCTGGTTGTAGCTGCCATGGTTCGATCCGAAGACTTCGCCGTCAGATCCCGATATCAGATACGCCAGTCTGGGCGCACCAGGCATCCTGTCCATACTGGATTCGGTGGCGGCATCTCCAGGAGTCGTCGGATCAAGAGTTGAGAAAGGTAGATGGCCGACTGTTTTTTCTGTGAACTTGTGTATGATTCCGCTGTGAATACATTCATTCACTCATCTCTGGAAAACAATCACATTCATTTTTCTTGAAAACTTAGAGTTACAGAGGAGAACCATGAAACTAGTTGCTAAGGAGAAGAGATTCTATGCCTCAGGGGCCGGATTGTTCTGCTTGATATTGCTCATGCTTCTCACTCCCACCGTCCCACAGTCGCAGAACTACCACATTTTTTGCAGACAGGCGAAATTTCTTCAGAGTTCCCAATACCTTAAATGTGATTTCAATCTTTCCCTTTCTAAATTATCGGCGTTATTGGAATTGTTTTGTGTCTTCATGGAAATTGCTTTGGTTTAAGTTTAAGAGGAGAAGTTTGGGGTTGGCTAGTCTTTTATGCTGGAGTTGAAGCCATTGTTTTTGGTTCAGCGTATTACCATCTCAAACTAGATGATGCTAGGCTTGTATGGGACCGTTTACCAGTGAAAGTCGCGTGTGGGCGTGCCAGAGCCGCATGCCATCCCAGGGACTGTTCCGCTGGTGCGGCGCCATGGTTGGCAGCTTCCTGCCCATTAATTCCAGATCAAAGAACGATGAGCGGCATCCTTTGTTCCAAGTCGAAGAGTTTCGATTGACTGAAAGCCAAATCCGAGATAAGTCAGGAGAAACGAAGAATTGGGAGCGTTAGTAAGAAGGGGCCGACGATTAAGTCTGTTGGTGTTCGTGTGGGATTAATGGGTGGGAACCTCTCACGGCCCTACGGAGGAGAGCGAGAGACGGCGTATCCAGGGTTGGCTGATATACCAGAGAGTTGCGTTGCGAGGATTCTCGAGCACTTGGGTCCGATTGACATATGCAAGCTTGCTGGTCTCAATTGGGCCTTCAAGGGCGCGTCTTCTTGTGATTATGTGTGGGAGCAGAAATTGCTTATATGTTACCAGTTACTATTCCATTGATTTCAATTATGGTGATCTTCTTCATCGAAAGAATTGATGAGCGCACTGGAACTGCTTCTCTATATCCTCTGCCAATTTTATCTTGGTATGATATCCTCTGCGAATGTTGGGTATTGTCAGCATTGCTTACTGGAGGTTTTTTTGATGATCTTCGCCCATATGTTTTTTTTTCTCTTTGCGGAAATTGCAGAAGCAGCAGATAAGAAACTCTACAAATTGACTCATTACATCATTAGTGGTCACGCATTGAGACATCTCAGTGCAGCAGTGGTTCCAATCTTGCTAACAGTGATGCTTTCTCGCAGAAGCATCAAAATTGAAAGGGATTCTTGATGGAGTGGAATATTGACATGCAAGTTGCAACTTTTATCTTGGTACATAAGCAGTGCGCTTGACCTAGGTTCTTCTTGATGGTTATGATACTTGTGTTGCTGTGTTAATAATTTCTTATGATCAGTATTTCGATGCATATCGATGGCCCGAACCCATGCATGCTACGGAGGAGTGTGGAGCTGTGGGGTGCAGCCTGCATGTTGGAGCTGCATGCTCGAGCTGTGTGTTGGAGTTGTGAGGTGCAGCCTGCATGTTGGAGCTGCATGCTCGAGATGTGTGTTGGAGTTGGGGCGGACGACCTTGAAATGGGCTATGGAGGAGGGGGAGTCCTTTATCCCGGTCTCAGCCTCGAAGACAACGCAATGCGATGGGATTTCCTGAGGAAAGTGTATTCAATCTTGAGCACGCAATTGTTTTTGACCGTAATTGTCGCTGCAGCCGTGGTTTTGTATTCACCCATCAATCTTTTCCTGGTTCAAACTCCGGGCCTCTTGTTGGGCATCTCCATCTTGCCTTTAATCTTGATGTGCCCTCTTTATGCCTATCATCAGAAGCATCCGGTTAATCTTGTATTGTTGGGAGTGTTTACTGTTGTTCTGAGCCTCACTGTTGGTATATCCTGTGCATACACAAAAGGAAGGATAGTTCTGGAGGCATTGATATTAACAGCAGCTGTGGGGTTCTCACTAACTGGTTACACATTCTGGGCGGCAAAGAAGGGCAAAGATTTCAGTTTCTTGGGTCCAATTCTGTTTTCCAGCCTCATTGTCCTCATCTATTTAGTTTTATCCAGGTGTTCTTTCCTCTTGGTTCTCTGTCAACAACCATTTATGGAGGTTTGGGAGCGCTCGTATTCTCTGGATATATCGTTTATGACACTGATAACCTAATAAAATGGTACACTTATGATTAGTACGTTCTCTACTTGAACATTTTGAATTTGTTTCTGTCCTTGCTGCAGTTGCTGAGGAGAAGTGAAAATGTCATGTTGTATATTGTTTTAAGAATAGTCATGTGAGTAAGGTAAATCTGGTAGAAAGAGTTAATTTATTTGTTGTGACATTTAGCTTGGCAAACTAGTGTCACCAGTGTAAATCTATGTTGGAATTTGCCATTCCAACAATAGACAAATCTATTTGCAGGAATGATTTATTACCAGATATGAGAAGACATGACAGCTACATCAGGGATTGGAGGATGATCGATCCTGTTGCAGGTTGTTAGCAAGCATAAGGCAGTATGCTTGAAAATTGTTCTTGAAGGGAAAATTGTGTTCTCTTCGTGGGGCTGTGAGTGCCTATGTTCTAGTTTATTTATCAGTGGACCTCTCACAGATGAGGTAAAGGAGCAACAACAATGTTGATGGTGGACAACGAAGTAGATTTTTTTAGTGTGGTTTGTGGGATAGACTCCCTAGTATATTGTAATAGTCATTGTATGTACCAGAAATTCCAAATGTTGAAATGTAAGCCTTGCTAAGGCATTTGAAAGTTCACGGTGATCTCAAAACCACTTTGTAATGGTTTGTGGTCAGCCTGAAACCATCTATAGAGCCTTAGAGGCTACAGGAGTTGCCCGATGGTGGCAAACTGAGATCCTTGATCGCTCGGTGGTAGCAGATCGGATCTGCCCGGTGGTGGCAAAGTGAGATCCTTGATCGCTCGGTGGTAGCAGATCGGATCTGCCCGGTGGTGGCAAAGTGAGATCCTTGATCGCTCGGTGGTAGCAGATCGGATCTGCCCGGTGGTGGCAAAGTGAGATCCTGAGCTTTGTGCTCGTAGGAGCAGGTGGACTGCAGTAACACCTAGCTCAGACTCAGATGATTTTCTCTGAGTAGAAGGGAATTGGCGTTTTTCGCGCTGACAGCAACACCAGGATGGCCAACTGGCGCGTCTGTTAGGCCATTAATCACGCCAATGGCGGTTTATCATTCAGGATTGCGCCAATTCACCTTCAAGTGGATCTGCAGGAAAGGCAGATCGGATCAATTTAGCTGTATTGGAAACGCCAAATTTGCAGATTGTGGATCTGTCCGAGGGCGGCAGATTGTGTCTTTGGAGGTTTTGTACATGCAATTCATGTGATGATGATGGTGGATTTGACTATCATGACAAGTAGTCATTAAGGGGGGGAATTGGAAATAGTTAATTCCTACTTGTCTATGGTTATAATTATCCATTTGAGGAGTTTTGTTCCTACATTATAGGGATTTAGTTTTCTCTAGTTTAGTGTGTGGTTGAGAGAATCTCTCAACCACACTACTGTACGTCTAAGATAGCATTCCTATCTTGAGACTATGATTGTATAAATATCTTGTAATTTCCTCATTCATTAATTCATTAGAAAATATATTGATTGTGCAACTTTTATCTTAATACACAGTAAAACATAGTAGCTGTTGTTTTCACGCGCCCACCAAAATTTGCTCCACCATTTTCTCCTTAGAGGCTCGTCTCTTTTTTTCCTTTACCCTCTTACTCTCTTTTTTACTCTCCTCTATGCAAAAATGACTTTTACATTCATATTTAATTCAGCATACAATTTTACATTTAATTTATGACAGAGTAAAATAATTAATATCATGTTGTTGTTGAGTGTGATGAGAATCACACAAGTGTTTGTGGAGTGTGGGCAATAGTTGCTGAATGAATGTTTTCCCATATCTATTTACCAAAGTACATTAGATTGTTTAAATTCCTTGTTGCCTTTTGGAATGGTTAACGCCTGCCTTCAGTTCTTCCATCTTCAAATAGAGACGCAACATGCAAAAATACACCTGACAAGTATGGATGAAGGTTGTTTATTGCGGTGGTTGGGATTATTATTTCCAACACCCCCCTGTTACGCAGTAATTTGTCACCATCGGCCACCGTCCTTGTCGCGCCCCCACTGTCACACATTGGAGGACACATTTACGGACCTGTGACCAGTGACATAACTTGAAAACACTTGCATTGAGGCCTCGTGAGTATGAAGTACAATAACCCTGAAGACACCTTCTGAAGATCAGCCTTGGAAAATGCCTTTTTCCCAGTAGCGCGGACACACAGTATATTACCCCGCGCCAATGGCCCAGTCCTTACAAAGAGGGCGCGCCCATAAGCGCTCTGTCCCAGAGCACGGCCCATGCCACACAATTTGGGCATGATTTTTGGCCAGCGCATGCTAGAATGCTTTTTCCCTTGCGACTCACTCAGTGCCCTAAAGGAAAAAGCCCACAAAAGCATCCGGGTTTCGGCTTTTCTATCCAAGGCAACAGCTATTATGAGACATTGCCAAAACTCAGAACGTGTCTACATACGATGAATATCTCTTCTCCCTTCAACTATAAAAGCCCGTCCCCCCATAATGAATGGGCTAGTTCAGAGTTTTTGGAGATTAAAGCAAAGGAGCAAACAAGCTAGTGTGAGAGAGATAATCTTTTGAGCTGAAAGTTGAAAGTAAGGTTATGCTGCCGGATTGATGAGAGAGGAAGTGATTTTGCGAGACGTGTCGGACTGACTGCCCACCCAGCTAGAAGAGTTTTACAGTGTCAAGCCTTAAGTGGTTGTAATCTCTTCTTTCATTATTTTAATGCAAAGCGACTGTCATTATGGTTTCATTTATGTGTTACATCGGTGATATGTGAATGTATCTTGCTTGACTGGTACATAGCTGTATGTTTTGGATTTTATGCTTGTTGTGGTTTATTCTTCACTTGTGTAGGTATCTATGAGCGAATAGCGACCGGCCGGAGATAGAGGATAGGAGCGACACTTTCCCCCACAACAAACAAGCGTTGGATCCCAGGTTGGTCTCCTAGATCGACTGTTAAATTATATAGCTAGAAACTTGCATGCAGCGTGATTGATTATTGCTAGACCCCTTCGGGGCTAGTGGGATCCACCTCTGTCCGCAGAGGGGATTTACCTCCGCAACAAATTGGCGACTCCAATGGGGAGTTGGTCTGTTGATTTTTTAAGCTATATTGTCTGATTTTGTAAATCAAGGACGGGGCCTGAAGAACGGCCAGGCAGCCTTCGAAACACTTCCGCCATGCGGAAGTGAAGTATATCAACGCCCCTTATCTCCGGGTGATTTACAAACTAGATGGTATATGTCTTGCTTTGCATGTCTTTTTACTGTCATTGTCTGATCTGAACATTGTCTTTGCTTGCAATCCTTACTATTTTTCCATTCACTGGCCTTGTTTAGTTCTTTTTCTTTTTTTTTTCAAGCAAGCTCGCGCCAGCGCGCTTTTCGTCTGACGGTCGCGCTACTGGGCGCGATCTGTCTTCATACCTCTCGCGCTACATTCTGGTTAGCGCGGGTTTCAGGCTCTCTGTCGCGCCTCTGTATTTTTTGCCTGTCAGTTCCCTACCAACGCACTTTTTCTTTTGACAATCGCGCTACTAAGCGCGATCTGCTTTCATACATCTCGCGCTATACTCTTGTTAGCGCGAGTTGCAAGCCCACAGTCGCGCCACACTGGTCAGATCTGTTTAGGAGCCTGTTGGTCAACCTCTGTTGCTTGGATCTGGTTTTTACCCTGTGTATGCCTCCTGTGGATCTGTTGGTCAGTTTACATGGTTGCATGAAACTCTCGTTTTTTCTTTTGCCTTGTTGGGTGATTGTTTTTTGTTTCGAAAAGCTGGCTGTTAGTTTCCTTAAAAGTAATTTTCTGGCAATGAACGTCTCTTGAAAACTTTACATGCATCGTTTTTTTTTTTTTATCATTTGAAAAGAAAAGAGAAAAGAAAAAGTTTAGTTTGCTTCATCAATTAGTCATGTGGTGGTAATTCTTTTTGTTTCGAAAAAAAAAAGAGTTTTTTTTTTCCTTTCTTATCGATTAGCTGCATCAGAATCATTTGGACATCGTTTTGTTTACATGAACCTCTTCGCTCTCCTATAGCTAGTTTTCATACAAGCAAAACGAATTCAGTTTTTCATGTAGTTGCATTTAGTTTCTTTTTCGAGAGATTACATTCGTTAAGGCCAGCAAACCGAAACTTAATCAAAAGATCAACGTAAAAAATTTTTCAATGAACCTAACAACGCATTGGAACCTAACGCTTATACTTTAGAAGTCTAGGCTAGAGACGTGTTCCGGCGTTGTTAAGCTTGGTAGATTATCGTCGAGTGGTTGGGTGATTCCTCCACGGTGAAGCGATAGGTACCAGTACGGACTGTGCTCCCACGTACCGTCGCGTATATTTTGGGAGACCCCTATAGGATTACAACTTTTATCCTTAGGAAGCCGAGTCTGCCGCCCTACGGACTGTAATGCACTGAACACAGCATTCGGAAAGATTGACTGCAGTACGGAAAGTCCTTGGTGATCTTCTGATCGCTAAGGTGTATAAGCAGTTTTATGGTTCGTTTGGTACACCCTCTTGTTTAGATTTCCAGAGTAGTCAGCTTTTGATCCTTTTCAGACTGTCAAACAGAAAAGGTGTAAGCGAGCAGCTTGTCACTTCGTGCTCGAAAAACATTCGAAGGAGACTAGAGTCAACTTTTCGTCCTTTTCTCGACTCTCTAAATATGAAAAGGTCACATTAAATATCTTAATAATTTATTCGACCGCGATCACATAACCCAGTTAGTTAGCCCGGAAAGAAGCTTGGTTTGTTTTGATTTCCCTTGGTATTCCGTAGATCTTCCACCCTGGTAGAACTACCAACTTCGCCCCCCGAGGGTCCGGTTGTAAGCCAAATTCTTCCTCTTATTCCAAGCATACAACCAATCAGCTCTCGTGCTCCGGGCGACAAGGATTATCAGCTTTATACCCAACCCATTTGGGAACCTTCTCAGAAAAGTACCCCTTTTTGGGAATATACTTCTCCTCAGCAACCCCTTTCTTCCGACATGGACAACCTATCGCCTACTACTACGGATGATTCTGGCATGCCAGGGGACGAAATCCCTAGCACGATGGACTTTACATATGTCAGTCGGAGCGCTTCTACCGAAGTACCCCCCCCTGGTTATAAAGCATTGCGCGATTTTATACCCACCTTTTTTCCGACCTCTATCTGGTCACCACCCGTTTTTTCCAACACAGAACCATCAACCCTACCACCCCATAGTACCACTACTATTTCGGTGACAACCCCCCCACTTATATCTTTCGACTCTTCGATACCTGTTATTAGCCAACCTTCGTCCTCTTTGTTTGCGGGTTTTGAACCCCCATCTAATGCATCCCTTGGGGGGCAGCACGACCAGTATCTACCACTTCTCGGCCCCGAGATAGGTCAGCTATCCGTCGGAGAAATCTCAGTCCCACTATCTGTAGAGTGGGGTCCCACCTCTTACCATGGGGGTCAAGCGCCGGCCGCTCAACCTGAGATACCACATCAGCAACATCCACAAGGACAATCCTCTCAAGGAAATCCTTTTGCTCCTAGTGGCACCTCTTTCCCTGTTCATACTAAGCCTATTGGCAACCCAGGTCACTCTTCTGCTCCAGAAGCTCACCCTGGACCCCAGCTAGGTTCACCTATTGGACAAACGGGTCCGTCGTTCATTAATCCGAATCCACCTAACGTCCGATATCCCCAAGTCTCCAACCAAGCGGCTCAACCCTCTGGTCAGCCGACTGTCCATAACACTCAATCCTCGGGACAGGCAAGCCAGCCTCAGCACCCGCAGGTAGGCCAGCCTCCACACCAGCAAGCGGGCCAGCCTCACTATCACCAGACAGGCCACCCTCAGCAGCTGCAGGTAGGCCAACCTCAGTATCAACAGGCAAGCCAGCCCCAGTATCAACAGGTCGGCCAACCTTAGTATCCGCAGGCAAGCCCGCCTCAGTATCAACAGGCAGACCGTCCTCAGTATCAGCAGGCCAGCCAGCCTCAGTATCAGCAGACAAGCCCGCCTCTGTATCAGCAGGCAGGCCAGCCTCAATATCAACAGGCAAGCCAGTTTCAGTACCAGCAAGGTTGCCCTGCCACTGGCACTGCTCAAATCAGGAGTAGCGGTCAAAACCAAATCCCTCCACCTTATGGTCATCAACAACCTCAAAGGCAACCTCTCTTTACCCCCTACCAGAATTATCAAACACCATACGGCGCTTCTACAGCTTCCTTTGGTAGTCCGTATGCTGGGGGGCAAAACACTGACCCCTATGGCCAACCCCTGGGCGCAAATCCCCTAGGGCAAGGCTCGTGGGGACCACCACCACCACCCGGTTGGAACCCAGGCACCCCATCGTTCCAACCAAGTCACATGCCGTTCAATCCTCAGTTACCATTTTTAGCCACCTTAGAGCTACCGGATGTGTCCAAATTAACGAATGATCCTATTCTTCACAACCCTTATTGGCCTCCGGTCCCTACCAAGATTCCGGGTGATTGCCCAAAGTTCGATGGCAAAGCAGATGAGGATCCACAAGCTCACGTAATGACATACCATTTATGGTGCTCATCTAATTCATGGCTTGATGATTCGATTCGGCTTTGCCTTTTCCAAAGGACGCTCACCGGCTCTGCTGCTAAATGGTACATTGAGCTTAGTCGTGCATCCTTTCAGGATTTCAACTCCATGGCTATGGCATTCCTTACACATTTTCAATTACCCATTCGCTACGAAACAGGGACGCACCTCCTGACGTCTTTGCGACAGTCAACTGCCACGCACATCTCCGATCATATCCATGAATGGAGACGGCGCCGTCGTATGATTAAATTCTCGATTCCCGACCAGCTCCTCACGGATTGGTTCACGACCTCATTCGTGCCTCCGATAGCTCGAGACATCGCAATGGGGGCATGCGTTACTGAAGAGCAAGCCATTGCACGTGCTCAATATCTTGACTTAGTTTATTCTCAGTCAGGTACATTATATGATTATTTGCCTGGTGCTCCTAGACCTGGAACATCCAACACCCCACCGACCCCTACGGTTGACGGCATTATCGGGTCTGTGAGTGCATCCTCCAAAAAGACTTCTGCAAACCATGGGAAGCAAACCTCTCATCCCCCTAATGACAATGCTTCCCAGGTGGCGCCCCCTCCTAAATCTACTTCCGAGGTTAATGCCGTTCAGTCAACTAACACTGACAAAACCTTCAGATCAAAGAAGAAAGAGAAAGGAAAAAATAAATCAGAACAACCTAAGCAAGAACAACCTAAAACTCAATCTGAGGAGAGCGCCAAACGAAAACCTAAGATCCCTTGTTTTATTTGTGACGAGGATCACTATACCAAAGACTGCCCCCGGCGATATGAAGTTAGTCGTCTGTTGAAAGGCGCCTCTGGGGTTCCTGTAGTTCTGAAAGAACCTTTTCCTTCACAGCAGACCCAAATGGTCGCTGACCCCTCTCAACCTCCCTCTTC
>APFE030180880.1:0-13563 GCA_000404065.3 Pinus taeda | reverse complement strand
GTTTTAAGGCCAAAACTTGAACAGGGATGGAGAAAAGCTAGGATTCAAGATAGCCATAAGTTGTTTTCCCCTTTTTTTCTCTGAAATTGTAAAATTTTATAAGAAAGGTTAATGATTTTCAATTTCATGCAGCAAAGTCTTCAGAGAAAACATGCTAAAAACAGGACTTTGACTAAGGTCTTAGGCTAGTTTTTTTATCAATCTGAGCTGGGTGACTAGGATAGGATCCATGTCGGGACAATTTTGGAGATGCCCATGTGGTCGGTTTCTTCATTGGACGCCTGTAACCTACTAAACCTTGAAATCAACTACGGAATTCTCAACTAGCTGCGAAATTAGGCTACATTTCACAACTAAGTTGTAAAACCTTATTTGAACAGGCTACAATGTTTTGAGGACCACTATAAACCATAACCAATCAATCTTGGACAGTTGAACCTATCAAAGAAGTTGAGTTTCATTATTATTATTATTATTATTATTATTTTGTTTTTTTTTTATTGAATAAATTGAAATGATGAAGTTTATTTTGTCTCCTTTTTCCTTTTTTATTTTTTTTTATTTTTTACATAACAATCCTTTTTTCTGATCCTCCAGATCACACAAAGTGCAGGAGGAGAGCATACTCAAGAATTATTAATTTTTTTAGATGTAAGAAATAAAGTCTCCTAATTACACTTCCTCGACAATGGCGTTAAAATTGTCTAGTCAATTTAACGTCTTAAATTGCTCTACATAAACTATCAATTCGGGTATCATAAACTGATGAAGTGTGGTGCACCATATTTGCTTAGTTAACCTTTTTCTTACTTCGTTGTTTTATAGATTTTATTTTGTTTTGGTTTTTTTTGTTGTTGGTTTCCTAAAGTATTTAATGCAAATGGAAATCCTATTCTAAGGTCTTAAGAATACTTTTAAAGATCAAGTATGGGTAGAGATTTCAAGACAAGGTCTATGTCCCTAATGGTAACTTCCAAAACTTAGCACTTCAAAAGATCTTAAAACATGTTATTGATAAAATCAGTACTTGAACAGAAAGTGTAAATGTGTAGCTACTTAAATAAAACAAAAGATGAAATACTGATCATGAAATCACTGTCTATGTTGCTTATTTAAATACAGAAATAAAAGTTAAGCTATTGCACTCAAACAAATAAAAAATTGCAAGGAAAGTAAAACTAAAATCAAATTACACATTCATAATTCGATCCTCGCCAGTAGTCCCGCTATGGCTTTCAGAGGTAACCGTCAATGATATGAGAAATTTAATATCTAATTTCTGAAAAGTAAAACTAAGATCAAATTACACATTCATAATTCGATCCCTCGCCAATAGTCCCGCTATGGATTTCGGAGGTAACCGTCAATGATATGAGCAATTTAATATCTAATTGTAGAAAATTAAAACTAAAATCAAATCACATATTCATAATTCGATCCCTCACCAGTAGTCTCGCAATGGCTTTCAGAAGTAACCGTCAATGATATGAGAAATTTAATATCTAATTGGAGAAAAGTAAAACTAAAATCGAATCACACATTCATAATTCGATCCCTCGCTAGTAGTCCCACTATGGCTTTTGGAGGTAACCGTCAATGATATGAACAAGTTGATTTCTAAACTAACTAACAAAGCAAGTAAAGAAGACCGAAATCAAGACATAATTGAAATTGCAAAGCTAAAAAAAACAAAGTCAGTAGAGAGGAAAATCTCATTTCACTATTTGATGCAAAAACATGTAAAGAAAAACTAATCTACAATCAACCGGTTGAACAGACTTACATGAATTAAAATTGCATGAATGGAAAATATAATCTATCAAACTTGAAAGCAATCAAATGACATAATCAAATCAAAGCAAAATTACAAAATTAAATCTACTCTACCTTACATTCTAATGTGCTTCATGACATCTATTTCACATCTCCTTCCATGTTGAGAACATCAAAGCTTTATTCAAATTCTTCAAAATCACAAAGTAAAACAAAGTTTTCCAAAGCTTTCAAAATCCATCAAGGAAGAACTACAAACTCCAAGCTCTAAGCTCATAATCTGAGACTAACAAATGAAGGAGAGAGATCTCCTATTTATACAAAAAGATGAGAAGCCATCTCATTAATGAGAGTCCATGAATCTCTCCCTCTACCTCTAGAGTCCTAATCAAAATAGGAACTGATAAGACACATGTCTTCTTAGAGTTACAATACAATTAGGAGATGTGACACATATCCTCATGATCCCATGATTCTTTCCACTCAAATTCGAATTTGGCCTTAGAGTGCCACATAAGGGTCTTCTAGAAGCCTCCTTTCAACCTACACATGTCAACAATCTTAACCCACTTGTTAGGTATAAGCATATGCACATTATTTTCTAGTTTTTAACCACAAATTCACTTAAAAGGATTAGAATTAATAAAGTTTGGAAAAACATAAATGTGGCCCAATGATAATGAAAATGAGATGAATGTGGTGACATAGTAGTGAAATGGAGGTGATATAATGGACATAATAGTGAAAGTGTAATGGAAATAAATTCCATTTCCAAGACTCAACAATAATACTGAATAACCTCATACTTTATGAAGGTGTTTGAAATAAGGGACCAACTATAAGATTTGGAAGAAATAATGGCTGACAAGGAGATGACTACCATAGTACTAAATGCACTACCAGAGGAATGGGGTAACTTTACATCAAGAATTTATGGGAAGAAGGAAGATACTCCATTCAAAGATCTATGGTCACTGATGAGGCTCATCAATAGGTATGTTATAAGGGTCATGATGCCATCCTCCAACTTTGGAATTATATCTATCACATTTATTTACATTTTTTGTTATATTATGCTTAGTGAGAAGGATAAAAGATGTTTTTCATGTGATGTGGCCTAATATGGTTTAATTGCAGGAAATGGAGCAATTTTTGAGATGATTTCTATGCAAGGGCTTGGAGTAGGAAACAAGGAGATAATATAGGGGCTTTTCCACCTCTTTAACTCCTTCAATCAGCCCAAGATCACAACACTCTCTCTCATCAGCTCGAGGTCATTGGCAACCAAGAAAGTGCAAGTAAGGAACAAGGTCCACCATTCTCAAGTTGTGGGAGACAAATATTCCCATTTTCTAGGGAGATGCTAATAGTTACCCTATTTTATAAATAAAGATGTGGAAGATCTCATTAGGATTCAATTTTTTTTTCTTCAGCTAGGTAGCTATTGAGCTCAAGAACTTGGCACTATTATTTTTTACTATTATGTGACGTATTAGACATTGATTCAATGATAATGAAAAGTTTCTTATTGATTCATCACTGAGTTAGTTCTAGAGGGCTGAGGCTCTTGGTTTTGGGTCCAACCCCAATGGCTTAGGCCCCACTTATGTATTTGTATCTCTTTTAGTTCATAACACTTATAGTTTCTTGCATTTTAGTAGAGAATAATCCATCAAAAGTTGTGATTGCAACCTCTACCTCATGTCTCTCATAGGAGCATGAATAGAATAATTTAGAAACACAGTCCAAAAGTATTATGTTTATGATTTCTTCGAAGAAGATTTGTGTTAGTCATCTTATTTTGCATGTTCTTGTTGTAATTTAGGAGTTCGTTTATTGATTAGATTAGACTTTTGGCATATATTAGATATCATTTAAATTCATGTCACCTTTTTTACTACTAGTTGTTTATTTTTTCAATGATAAATGGGTATATGCATGTGATGATTGTAGGGTTGTTTGGATCTGTAGGCAAGGGCACCTTCACCACCTCCATCTTGGACTTCCTTACCTTCTCTTGTGCACCCCAAATTTTGTCCTAAAAATTCTGTTCATGAGATCATTTTCCTAGGATCACTGAGAGAATCCCTCCTATTGAAAAACAAACCTTCAAAAGGCTCTGAGCTTGGCTAGGGGATTTGGATGCCCTTCACTCATCTAGCTCAACCTCCATCCACCTTTCCATACCCTAAAACCATAATTTCCACCTCTTAAACCTTCTTTGCAGCTCTCTTGTAGCATTACAGACATTCTTCTAACAATACACGACACCTATAGTAGCCTCCTTTAGCACACTTGTAGTAGCTTGTTTCTTCACCAATTTTGATCCTTTTTGCAATTTTGAGTTAATTTATAAGGAAATTGACATGCAGTTGTGACTTCATGATCAAGGGAAGCTCCTAGTCCACTCCAAACCCTCCTTTTTCTTAACTGCAAAAATAAAATAGTGTTAGTTTCCTTATCACGTATTTGGCACAAATAGAACGTTGATTTACATGCAAGTGTGAGCTAGTTAGATGGTACATAGGATATTGAATTATGGTTTGGTAGGTTAGCTCCTTTTTTGCAATTAGATCTGATAACTAGATGGATGATTGCAAGATAATGTAATTTCATTCCTACAAGTAGTTTATCTCTTGCCTTTATGCGATTTTTTTCTATGGAATTTGCAAGTTGGAGTTAATAACATTTTCCTTTTCATAGTTAGAGGTAGCTTCTAAATTTCACCTTCATTAGCTAGCATTCATTCTGATTCAGTGGGAGGAATGGTCTTGGAAAACTATTGATCATATGTACTATTTGAGGGTGCATGAGTAGATTCATATCTATTGTGCATACAACATTCTCACCTCAAAGTTTTATGAACACCGGGTTGATAAATAGAGTTGAGGAGCCCTTGGTAGTTTAAACAGTCTTGGTGAAATACCAGGGCTCACTAGTCACTATGCAAAATTGAAGAAACCAAGTTGAAGGAAACATATGATGTAGGATCAACTTGGAAAACTCAAGCATATGTAGCTATGGAAAAGAGAAAAGGGAAGTCTGGGAAATTTGGTCGTCTAAAAAGAAAGAAGAATATGGCAAAGGTTCAATGCTATGGATGTCAAGAATATGGGCACTACAAGAGAGATTATACTAAGATGAAGAATGAAAACAAAAAAAGAAGAAGAGAAGAAGTCCATATCACTAAAGAAGTGGAGGAAGCTGAAAACCAGAAATCCTAGAAGGAGGAAGTAAAATATGTCTACTATGATTGAGATAGTCTTCCTCACCTAGTTTTTTTTTTGTATAACTGTCATGGTAGTAATCACTAAGAAGCATGATGTGATGCACCATCGCATCATAGAAGCATATGATTGAAAGAAAGAGCTCGTGACATCATCATACAAAAGCATGAAAGATAGCTAAAATAAAATTGTATGGCAGTCACCTATAGGATGTAGCTCTTGGTAACCTCATTAGAAGCATAAGTAGTACTTATGAGAAGAAGAAAGTCATCTAGTATAAAAGTCATCATACATCATCCGAGAAGAGCATTTGCTCGATGAGGATGTTTTGGAATCCCCATTGGAAGGTTCAACTATTGGAAGAAGAAAGTGTCTCATAGAAAATTCCACCTTTTATGGGATTCATGGGATGAAGTTATGATGTCATAAGAAGAAAAGCAGGTCAAGGTGATTGAATTTCTTTCAGCCAAGGAAGTTTCTACGGGAAGTCTAGATGACCTAAAGGAAGAGATGAGGTATGTATGCATATATTTAATTGAGTGATGTCATATGGTTCTCGATATCATGGTTAAATGATCCACTTCAAGAGCATGATCAAAAGAAAGGATATCCTCCTTTGGAAGGATACATGAAGGCATGCTTCACACATTGACTAGATTAAATCAACATAATATGTACTCATATGAAATATGAGGTGGTTGAAAAAATTGAAAGAACTATGATTGGAAGCTCCTTGGAGGAAATGTGTGAATAAAGGAAGAGATTAGGAAAAATGAAACTATGAAAAAGGAAATCAACATCCAAGGAAAAAAATATTTGACTATGACATATCCACGGGAAAGATATAAAGAACCTCATAAAAAGTGAAAAATAAAGAGACCCTTGACATTGTATATCTTTTGGAGACATGCCAATATGTATGTAGGATATTGAAGTGACAATAAAGAGATGCCAGGATGTTGTGACAAAAAGGAGATGCCATGATGAAATACCATCACAAACATAATTTTGATTTAATGTTTATTTTCTATTTTTGAATGATATCTAGATGGGCTAATCTAGGGCTACCAATGGAAGAGATGTAAATGTCACCTACAACTAATTTTCTTGTGGTAGGATGAAAGATCCTGAATGAAACATGACATGAATAAGGCAATGAGGTATAGAGGAAGAATATATATAGACTAATGGATCACTTTTTGATGAATAGAAGGATGAAATGATTGACATGATTCATAAATGAATTGATGGATGGTTTGTGCCCTATAAGAAGTCCTAAAAGATGTAGGCTCGATAAGAAAGAATAAATTCGTGACATCAAAGGAGGGATTCCTACAAGCAGTTATTTGTCTCATGATATTCACGTAAAGAGTTGTTGAGATAAAGTCCCTGGTCAAGAGGGAGCTTTGTCAAGTCCCTGATTAAGAGGGGGTTTGGGTACATATCCTCTCTAGTTGAGAGGGAGAGATACACACATAATTCTTGTATTCACTTGGGAAGGTAGAATGGAGGATTGGGTAAGCATCTGACATCTGATACTCTTTGAGAATGTAATAGGGAATCCAAGATAAGCGTATCTGTAGAGGACCGATATTGTTTGAGGATTGGGAATCCAAGATAAGAATAGTCCTAGTGGAGCATACTATGAGAGAACCTATGTGGGGTATGTATTAAGAGAGACAATGACGAGGGTATCTATAAATCATTGGTATCGCTAGAATTATGCTCTAATCCTATGGAGAGATAAAGCATTTAGTCAAAGCCTTGCTATGTGACAATGTTGATGCTGAACAAATGGGTTACCAATCTGAGTCTTCTTATGAGAATTCTTTAGATTTTGTATGTCTAAGTACCTCGTTTGGATTATGAATACCTCCCTAGTAAATAGGAAGTGTTGAAATATGTAACTAGGTTAAGTCTTGATAATGACATATGTAATATTGATTTTGTCTATTAAATAAATAGATAAAATTAAATTATTATTATTGTTCTTGAGGCATGGATTTCAAGCTCAAGAAAAAATTTGTTGAGGTCAATCTTCCATTAAGAGCTTCAATAATTTTTCATTGAGTCTATAAATCTAAAAGAGTCATTGTCATGTATGAATAACCCTTCTTGGGCAGGTTACATATTGTAAGAAAAATATTTGAGTCAAATTAGAGTCAAAAGACCCTCCAAGACCATGTCAACCTTGCAAGCATCAAGTTGGCCTAAGGACATGTCAGGTCAGCCTAATAGGAGGATCAAGGAAGCATATATATAGGGCACTCATAATCATTTGGAGACATTTCAATCTCACACTCAAGTTTGATGATAACAACAAGAAGAAGTGAGAAAAAAAGGAAGATAAATGAAGGAGAAAAAGTTGAGCTAATTTTGATTTGTTTTTGGGCTACTTCTCCCCACACATGTGAAGGAATTAGGGAACATATTGCTATAATGAAGCTGAGTTTCAAAAGTGAAGTTAGGTCACTAGGAAGAGTTGTTATTGAAGCCGATTTTTATAGGAGAGAGAATATACCCAAGTGAATAAGAGAAGTTGTTTTTGGGCAAGTTGAAGTTGTAGTTTCTAGGAAAGTTGAAGTTTGAACTTCTAAAGTTGTAGTTGTAAAGTAGGTCGAAGTTGCTAGAAGGAGAATATATTAAAAGAGGAAGCATTGACTTGGTCTTGGATGGGTTCTTGGTCAAAGGTTTAGGTATTGGAATTCATTGATTTAATATTCTATATGAAGAATAATTCTGGTGGGTTTTCCTCTCAAGTTAGAAAGGTTTTGTCCCTGGATGATTTCTTACATCTTGTGTCCTTTTTATCATTGTTCTTTATGGTTTGGTATCTGTTTGATGAATAAAACACTCATAAGTAAAGAAGCATCTAATTAAGAAAAGTAAAAATACATCAAAAGAAGTTGTCATTGCTAGAGAAATCATTTGATCTCTCTGCCCTAGATTTCTCAACATGATTTACACTTTTTTTATAGTTTCCTCCTTGATTACTGTTATAACCCTACTTTCCACTCCATTATAGTGAGAGAAACCCAATATCAACGTACCTCTGATGTTTGGATAAAATGCATCCCTTTTCACCTTTTCTTTTACTTAGAGATTTATCCCATGATAAAATGGTCGAATTACATGATTGAGTGATTTTTCATAATTAATTTGCCAAAATATTATAATTATGAGATAATAATTATTTAATAATTGAGATAGTTGAGAAAACTCTCATAATTGTGGTAAAGGCTTCTACAGTTTTCCATTCTGAAGGAGATCAACTTGACCCACTTGCGTATGAGTTGGCTAGGGGTCCATTATTGTAGAAGTTCCCTAACTTCTCAAGCCCCTAGGTGTCTAGATACATTCTCCCAAAGGATATAATGAGCCTATAACCTGACCAAGACAAAAGTAGGTTAGATGAAGTATCCACACTATAGCATGAGAGATTTGTTGTATTGGGAGAGGAGACCATATTACAAGCTTGAGAAGAGGATATCCTTTGCTGGAAGGTATAAATTTGTTGTACTTTCATTTTGTATTAATAGAAATTCACATTCCTTCATTGTATTTACATGCTTATTGCAATGTTGTTTACTATTTCTATGATGTTTTGAGCTAATTATCTTCCGACGAAGATCACTTTTCGTCCTTGAGTGTTTGTGGTTGTGTGCAGGTGTTGAGATCAAGTGTGGATGAAGAAGATTGTTCGAGTGGAGCATAAGGATTCTCCAACAAAATCAAAACCCTTCATCGACCTACGAGGAGGATAGGTGCATGTTTTTTTATTTATAACATATATAATTGTTTGTATGTTGCATGTGTGAGAATTGGGTTAGTATTGATATATCTATCCATTAGAATTTTTCCCTTTTACTATTTGGTGATCTTATTCCAGCACAAATCATGGAGCAATAAATCTTTGCATCTAAAATTCATTGTGACAATTACTCTTGGAAGTATTTAGAAAAGCTGGTTTCTTGAACCCTTTCTCTTTAGTGTTGAATTTTCCATGCTTTTTAGTCATCCAAATTTTGGAATTATCACCTTTCTTCTGATTTTGAGCAATTTTTTTTTTGCCTTTCTTATGGTTTCTTCCATAGTTATTGGGTTATCACAATTAATTCTTTCTTTGTATAAAAAAGGTAAACAACTGAAAAATATTTGTATTTTTTCTTTCTCTTTCTTTAAGCAGGGCACATACCTTAGCAAGATCATAAATTTACTAACAAACTCATCTATAATAGACTGTCCCAATCTCAACTCATGAAACTCTCTAGCTTTTTCATTGAAATATCTCTGAGTTATATATTTATTTTTGAATTCTTTTCTAAATAGTTTCCAAGTTAAATTTTTACTTATGATTATCTTGACAACTTTGTTTTCTTCCCATCATAAAGCAACCTTGCCAGTTAGCTAGTAAGTTTCCAATATTTCCTTCAAATTACTTGGATAATTGTATAACTCAAACTATTTGGACATATTGAGGAGTCATGCCTCCAGTCCTTCATATTCAAGATCAAAATTAGGAGGCCTAATTTTCTTATATTCTCCTTTCAATTGAGATGTGGTCCTCTTCTTTTTAGATGTGGAGGTACTACTTTCTGATTTTTGCTCTTGTTTCTCTCCAAGTTCATGAGACTCATTTCCATTCGAAGTTATAGAATCTATAGTATCTATTGATTCATGAATAGATCTCTTCTTATGATCCTTTCTCACTTTTTTATTGACTTTTTCTTCTTCTAGTTTCCTCAACATGTAGCCATTAATTTCCTGTTCTTATTTGGCTTCAGATAACCTTTTTTTATTCACCTTAATGTATTCTAAGTCTATCTTCAAGCTTCATAACTCAAGTTCTTGTTTTTCTACATTTTTAGTTCCACTACCCATCATTCCTAATTTAGTATTAGGTTCCTCACCACCCCTTAGTGATCATATGGAAGTTTTTTTATTAAATTCTTCAACCATACTTCAAACTCCTATTAGTGATCGAGGTGGTTATTGGTGGCCATCTGCCAATTCCACTTGGACCTCCACCATTTCTTCTTTCAGTTTATTAGTTTCCTTAATTGTAGCACAATTTACTATTTTAGATTGCAGATTACTGTGGTGTGATTTTTGACTGGAGTTCGGATTTTCCATAGTGCTCATATTTTATGGTCGACGTTTCGAGTCTTAAACTAGACTCATCATCAGGACAATTTGTGTGGAGAAAAGAAGGAGAAGGAAAGGTATAAATAGGTAAATGGTGGGAAGTGAAGACAAAAGGCCGACTCTTTGTTTGATTATTTTTAATTTAATTATTAATATTGCTATTTAAGCCTTTTGTTTATTAATTTAATAACTTAGTTTGCTGTTTCTAGTTTTATATTAATATTTAATATTTATATTTTGATTTATTTATTATGCTAAATCATTTATTAAAATATTGCTTATTAATTAAAGTTAAGTTTCTTGATAATTTTTGTTATTTGTTTGCAATGCTATTCATAAATATTTGTTATTTTGTTTCTAATGCTATAAATAAATGTTCAATGAATCTTTATTAATAATGTTATATAAGGTTATGGGAATCTTATTAATTAATGTTCTAATTATTGCTATTAATATTTTATCTTATTGCTGATTTTTCAATTTCGATATGCTTAGTATTATTCCTATTGTTATTAATGTTTGATGCTTTTATTTATTATATGCTCTTCTTAATGTTATACTAATTCTTTATTACTATTTTACTCAAATTTATTATTTTACTATTAGTTGTTAGTTATTAATTATTCTTGTGTGATCATGTTATTTGATTGATGTTTATTTATATTATTAGTTATTGTTGCTCATATCTATATACCTATTAATATTGTGCATTTCTATAGGTACTAGTTATTATAGATCCTATCCATTTTAATTTATTTGTTACTATTGTTTTTTAGCCCATAGTTTATTAATTAGGTTTAGGGTCTATGCTAATTCTTTTGCTAATTGTTTCTAATGCTTTTTAATAATGATTGTTATTTGATTATAATGCTATTCATAGATGTTAAATTATTTATATTGTTATGAATGCTTATTTGCTAAGAGAATTCTTATTAATTAATATTTTAATTGCTGCTATTACTATTTATATTTATAAGGTTGATTTTTAATTTTGTTAGGTTAGTATTGTACCTATTGTAGTTTAATGTTTAAAGTATTTTTGTTTTTATTCATATTGCTGATTTTTAGTTTTTAATTTTTAATATTGTTATGTTAGTATTATATTTAAAGCTGTTTAATGTTTAATGCTTTTTTGCTATTATCCATATATGTTAAAGTTAAAGTTTGAAGTTTGAAGTCTCTATTACAAATTATAATAATAAAGTTTTAACCTTATTTCTAATAAATGGATTTTATAGTTATTTTTATTATAATAATTAGTTTTAATTTTTAACCTTGATATTTTTCATGCCTATCAAGGTTAATTTTATCATGATAGCTGGTCAAGAGTTTTTAACTTTGTTATTGAGATTATTTGCGGGGTTAATAAGGGGTTCCAATTTTTGCTAATTTCCATGCCACCATCCCTATTAAGGTTTTTAGGATGCTTAATGATTTTAATAGCTTCTCTAACCTTACGCTTGAACTGGTGCTCTACATTGGCAATGACTTTGGTGTCTTCTAGGCAAATATGATGCTTGGTTTTACCTACATGCTCAGCTAGGGCTGAGGTTCAGATTCTTTCCTTACGGATGTCTGCACTATGCTCTTTGAGTCTAATTCTAATGGATCTACCAGTTTCTCCTATGTATTGATCCCCACAGGAACATTTTATGATATAAACTCCTTTTTGCTGAAGTTGCTCTTGGCTGTCCTTAACAGATCTCATTCTTTGCTTAATGGTAGACAAGGGTTTGAAAGCAGTCTTAATATTTTTCTTATTGAGGATTTTTGCTATCTTGTCCGTGACTCCTTGGATGTAAGGAAGGTAGGTATTAGAGGTGGGGGTGTCTTTTGTCTTGCTTTTATTATTATTATATTTTGCTTTTTGAATGGCTTTGTATATGCTTTTATTGTTGTACCCTAGGTTGGCAAAAGTTCTTTTGAGGTAAGAAATTTCTTCATCGGTATGGTTAATATCAGAGATTCTATAAGCTCTGGTGAAGAGGGTTTGTAGCACCCCCATTTTTTGGGCAGGGTGGTGATGAGAATCTGCATGAAGGTAGTTATCTATATGAGCTTTCTTTCTAAAAACTTTGTGACCTATGGAGCCACCTTTCCTTCTTATGAGGAGGATGTCCTAGAATGGAATGCAATTGTTTTCTTCTACCTCCATTGTGAATTTGATGTCTTCAGACAAGCTATTGAGATGGTCCAGAAACTTGTTAAGCTCATTCTCGCCATGAGGCCAATTGACACTGGTGTCATCCACAAACCTAACCCAAGATTTGGGTTTTAAAGGATATGAATCTAGTGCCTTCTTTTCGAATTTTTCCATAAAAAGGTTTGCCACAATTGATGAGAGAGGTGATCCCATAGCGACATTTTTTTGGAAATCTATCGCCAATGATGTTTTTGTCTAAAACTTCCGGAGCCGTTTTGAGGCCCTAAACGACATTTTTTTGGAAATCTATCACCAATGATGTTTTTGTCTAAAAACATCTTTTCCGTTGTAGTAGTCAGAGAGATATTTCCAATGATTATCATTCGCATCAAACAGATATAATATGACCAAGTCGCAACCTTGGGAAGTTGGCTGTCCAACTCACCCCAACGGGGCCCATAAACTCTTGGTGTTACATCTCCTCGGGTTAGGGTTTTGGTTATTTAGGGTTTTCTCTTATTATTCAATAATAAAAAGGCACTTTAGCCTCATCATAATGCAATTCAGAGGCATGTAGCCATCACATCTCTTCTCAGAGATAAGCTACCATCGCCCTAGCTGGTTTATTTCCATTTATGTTTGTAGGCATATTTCAGTATTTACATTAATGAGATGAAGTATTATTTCCACTGCATATATATCTTTATTGTTATCTCTGTGATTTGTTGCGTTCCTATATAAATCCGGATCAGTGGTACCAGAGCGGTCTCCTTTTTCTCTATTTTTCTTTTCATGTCCCCAACAAGGTTGGGATATAAGGAGTTAGGGCTTGAACTGGTCGAACATTTGCAAGACCAGTCTCGCAAATCCTGATGGCCTCCCATGGCGGAAGACAAGAAAGATGAGGGGGCAGGAGATCCTATCAAAATCTTGTTCGAAGAAGCCCTCGAGCAAAAAAGGAATGCAATGATGGACAACTTTGCACAGATCCTTTAGTGGCTACCCATAGGCGATGCATTGACTTCCAATAGCTACTGTGGAAACGCCACACCATTTAAGGTACAAGTTAATTTTGAAATCCCCATCTTTGAGGGTCAAATAGACACAGATGTTGTAGATAAATGGTTAAATATGATAGATGGGTATTTTTCTGTTCATGATTTTTCTAGTTAGGAAAAGATTATTTTCGCTCTTCTCAAGGCAGCACCCCACGTCAAATACTAGTGGGAACCCTACTACTAGTAGAAGAATGAAAGTGGAAGCTCACTATTTTCA